>CAUYLG010076939.1:0-10973 GCA_963573385.1 Cacajao melanocephalus
TTAGGAGAAACATCTAATGTAGATGACGGGGTGATGGATGCAGCAAACCACCATGCCACGTGTATATCTATGTAACAAATCTGCATGTTCTGCACATGTACCCCAGAACTTAAAAGTATAATAAAACAATGTTTAACAACAAAAAAAAAGAAAATTCAAATCAACAAATACGAATATCTAAATAAATAGAACGGCAATAAGGAAGTCATTCTTCCCATCTACCAAGGGATGACATTCACAAGCTCCTCTGGTACATTTACGATGAGCCTTGAAAGCCGGAATCACCAATGACTGCGCCTGCGTGTGTGTCCTGCGTAGCATCAGCATGATGCTCAGCTGATGCTGGATGCTCAGTACATGTCCAACTGCAAGAAAATTGATTTACCTCTGACTTTTCAGGAGCTCACATATTACGTAACATGGGGAAACCTGTATTGATTTTTTGGACAAGGTTAGGCTGCTGACTTCTGGCTTGATTCATTTTCATTCATGCCAAGGTAGGTGCGCAGCAGCAACATTAGGAAGGCTCTGAGTGTTCTACCCATTCTAAAGCGGAAATCCTGAGACCAGGGTCCCCAGTTTCCATCTCCCTGTCTCATGGCACATGAGGCTTTGCAGCCGCACGCAGAGGACATGCGTCCAGTGCATTATGCTTCCGACCCTACATTCTAAAAAAAAATGAATTAAAAAGTTTGAGGGCCAGGCACAGTGGCTCATTCCTATAATCCTAGCACTTTGGGAGGCTGAGTCAGGCAGATCACTTGAGGATAGGAGTTCGAGACCAGCCTGGACAACACGGCGAAACCCCATCTCGACTAAAATTACAAAAACATTAGCCAGGGATGGTGTCGTGCACCTGTAGTCCCAGCTACTCCGGAAGCAGAGGCAGGAGAATTGCTTGAACCAGAGAGGCAGAGATTGCAGTGAGCCGAGATCGCACCACTGCACTCCAGCCTGGGCAACAGAGTGAGACTCCATCTCAAGGAAAAAAAAAAATAGACCTGGGTTTGAGGCCTGATGTGCTGTTAGCTCACAGCAGGTCACTTCTCTTCTTTCATACTCCTTTTTTTTTTTTTTTTTTTTGAGACACAGTTTCTCTCTGTTGCCCAGGATGGAGTACAGTGATGCGATCTCAGCTCACTACAACCCCCACCTCCCTGGCTCAAGCAATTCTAGCACCTCAGCCTCCCAAGCAGCTGGAATTACAGGCACCTGCCACCACACCTGGCTAATTTTTGTATTTTTAGTCGAGATGGGGTTTCACCATGTTGGCCAGGCTAGTCTCGAACTCCTCACCCAAAGTGATCAGCCCACCTTGGCCTCCCAAAGAGCTGGGATTACAGGCGTGAGCCACTAAGCCTGGCCGCTTTTTTCCTTTTTTGAATGAAGATACTGAACTGGTGATATTCACACTGAGTTCCCTGCAACCCTAAAGTTATCATGGTGGCATCTGGGGAGAGAGCAGGAAGCTAATGTGGGACTCTGAGCTACCCATCCCAGCTTTCATCATATGTTCTAGATTATGCTTCTTCTGTAAGATCTTGTTGGAGAAAAGGCTTCCACTGCTCTTGAGTAAAAAAATGAAAACCACTGACGTTGGTGGGTTCAGTGATCTCTGAGATCCCATTCATCTCTGACACTAATTCTCTTATTTAGTGTCAGAAATCAAGAAGCAGGAACTCACAGGCCAAATCCAGTCTTCGGCCATGTTTGTTAGCCCATCTCAGTGTTGGCGATTCTTTGAGAAGTGAGGCGTGCACTGTCCAGTTGACCACAGTCCCCACCACTCCTTACTATCTAACGTCCGTCACCTCGCATTTAGGTTAGCAGCCTAGACCCTGGCGACCTTTGAGTTTACTCCCCAGAAATGCTTCCCTGGGAGCCTCTCCAGAGAGCAGAAAAGGGGCCTAGAGCCTGGAAACGGATGTCTCCCAACCTAGAGAGAGGACAAAAGGGGAGCGGGATGTTTAAGGAATAAGAGATGCCTCCTTTCCTCCTATCTGCCCCACCCAGAATACCCCTGCGATCGTTTTAAATTTCATTATTTATTTATTTATTTATTGAGATAGGGTCTTGCTTTGTTGCCCAGGCTGGAGTACAGTGGCACAATCTCAGCTTACTGCAACCTCTGTCTCCTGGGTTCAAGCGATTCCATTTCAGCCTCCCAAGTAACTAGGACTACAGGTGTGTGCCACCACGCCCGGCTAATTTTTTGTTTTTTCAGTAGAAACAGGGTTTCACCACGTTGGCCAGGCTGGTCTCGAACTCCTGACTTCAAGTGATCCTTTTCCTCAGACTCCCAAAGTGCTGGAATTACAGGCATGAGCCATCATGCCCGACCCCTCTGTGATAGTTTTAAAAATGCAGTTGCAAATTCTTTGCCACTTTTCCCATCGAAAGACAGAGACTCTTGAATCTGGGTGGGCTTATGACTGCCTTGACCAATGTCACAATGAAAATGACACTCTGAGGCCAGACTCAGTGGCACAGGCCTCTAATCCCAGCACTTTGGGAGGCCAGGGTGGGTGGATCACCAGGTCAGGAGTTCAACACCAGCCTGACCAATATGGTGAAACCCCATCTCTACTTAAAAAAAAAAAAAAAAGCAACAACAATACAAAAATTAGCCAGGTGTGGTGGCGCATGCCTATAGTCCCAGCTGCTCGGGAGGCTGAGACAGGAGAATGGCTTGAACCCGGGTGGCAGAGGATGCAGTGAGCTGAGATCCTACCACTGCACTCCAGCCTGGACAACAGAGTGAGACGCCGTCTCAAAAAAAAAAGAAAGAAAAGAAAAAGAAAGTGAGACTTTCCAGGTCGGGTCATAAAAGGCCATGCGGCCTCTGCCCGGTTCCATTGGACACTTGCTGTCGCAGCCCTGAGCAGCCAGGTAAGAATCCCCTCTACCCTGAGGATGCGGTGCATAGAGGCCACAGGGAGCCCCTCCAGATGACAGACTCAGCTGAGCCCGTCCTGCAGCTGTCCCAGCCCAGGCACCACACAGGTGGGTGAGGAAGCCCAGGAGCAAATGATATCACAGAGCAGACAAGTGCCATCCTCACCCTACCCCTGCCTCCTCATCCCTTGTTCTGTGTGGCCTGACCCACAGAACAGCTTTATGGCCCAAGTTTAGGAGTAGTTTGTAACACAGCAATAGACAACCAGAACAACACTCTGGACCTCTTCCAGCTGAGTCAGAAAGTCTGACAGGCAGAGCCTCCTCAGCCCATAGCACACCTTTCAGTGCTGGCTAGAAAAGGGTGCCCCATCTCTGGATGTGTTGCAGCAGGGTACAGGTAGCCCCCACAGCAGGACAGAGGGCTTGGCCAGCAGAGAGCAGGCTGGATTTCAGCCCTGTACAACCATATGCAAGGGGGCCTTAGAGATACCCTCTTCTGTCCTGCCAGGATCGGTGTAAGCTGAGCTGAAAGGAAAAAAAGCCATTTTGTAAATACTCATACAATTGCCCTGCAATCCCAATGAGCATCTCCCAAGACTCAGAAAGGTCCCTGTGCTCAGATCTTACAAGCTGTCCCACACTAGTGAGCCATCTTGGCACATAAAGCACTTATCGGCCAGGCTCGGTGGCTCACGCCTGTAATCCCAGCACTTTGGGAGGCCGGCGGGGGGAGGTGGATCATGTGAGGTCGGGAGTTCAAGACCAGCCTGACCAATATGGTGAAACTCCGTCTCTACTAAAAATACAAAAATTATCCAGGTGTGGTGGCAAGCGCTTGTAATCCCAGCTACCTGGGAGGCCGAGGCAGGAGAATCACTTGAATCCAGGAGGTGGAAGTTTCAGTGAGCCAAGTGGTGCCATTGCACTCCAGCCTGGGCAACAGGAGCGAAACTTTGCCTGAAACAAAGAAAAAAAAAGCACTCATCAAAAACGTATACATGCACACACGTATATCCACAAATTGCATTTTCCTTTTTCTTATTAAAGAAAAAAGTCCCCACCCTACCATGATCTGATTTGAGGTCTACAGGCTATTTTGAAGTAATTCTTCTTGCCCCTTCAAACAGATTATTTTCTCTCATTCAGCCTGCCAAGACCACCTGCCTTCATTCTTAAATGAAGCCAGCCCAAGCAAAGGACCATTTGGACTCTAGGCTGGTGGCTCATCTGCAATATTCGTGAGGGCTGCAGACCATGAATGAAAGATAAAGTGGGCCGGGCGTGGTAGCTCATGCCTGTAATCCTAGCACTTTGGGAGGCAGAGGCGGGCGGATCACCTGAGGTCGGGAGTTCGAGACCAGCCTGACCAACATGGAGAAACCCTGTCTCTACTAAAAATACAAAATTAGCCCGGCATGGTGGTGTATGCCTGCCATCCCAGCTACTTGGGAGGCTGAGGCAGGAGAATTGCTTGAACTGGGAGGCGGAGCACCGTGTGGTGAGCAGAGATCGCACTGTTGCACTCCAGCCTGGGCAACAAAAGCAAAACTCTGTCTCAAAAAAAAGCAAAGAAAAAGAAAGGAAAAGAAAAGATAAGATTTAAGTGGGCCAGGGGCAAATCATACCAGGTCACTATCATACCAAGTCACCAAGCATCTGAGGCATAGAAGTCTTTTGTCCTCTGGGCTGAGTAATGGCCGCTAGGGCCTCAGAAGCCACAGCTGTTAAGATACCATGACTCTGTTCACAGACGCTAAACCTCACTTTATGCAAGCCCAGTAGACAACAATCTGACTTTCTGTGAAGGATTGCAGAGGGGCAATTGTCCACAGAGCCTGTGGGTTTAGGCAACCTCCTGCCTTGGGAGGATGTGTGGTCATGGATTATTTGTCTTTGTTGAGGAAAGAAACCCACAGATCCTGAGCACTGACTCAATGTCACTTGCTGTACTTGGTATACATTACCTCACTCATCCTCAAAACAGCGCTGCAAGTCGTTATTATTATCTCCATTTCCCATCTGAGGAAAGGGAGGCTCAGAGAGGCTAAGTCACTTTCCCAAGGTCACACAGCTAAAAAGACTGGGGGTCAGTGGGCCAGACGCAGTGGCTCATACCTGTAATCCCAGCACTTTGGGAGGCTGAGGTGGGACCATCGCTTGAGTTCAGGAGTTCAAGACCAACCTGGGCAACATAGTGAGACCCCCCCCCCATCGCTACAAAAAATTTAAAAATTAGCAGGGCATGATGTCACACACCTGTAGTCTCAGCTACTCAGGAGGCTGGGGTGGGAGTATCATTTGAGCCTGGGAGGTCAAGGATGCAGTGAACCATGAACCATGATCATGCCCCTGCACTCCAGCCTGGGCAACAGCGAGACCCTGTTTCAATCAATCAATCAATCAATAAAAATAAAAGACTGGGAGTCAGGATTCAAGCAAACCCCAGGTTGGCCCACAGCAAGACACTTGCAGTTCCCTCTCCTCTCTCTCCACTTCCTTCCCAGGCTTGCTTTTTTTTTTTTTTTTTTTGAGACGGAGTTTTGCTCTTGTTGCCCAGGCTGGAGTGCAATGGCGCCATCTTGGCTCACTGCAACCTCCGCCTCCCGAGTTCAAGCAATTCTCCTGCCTCAGCCTCCCAAGTAGCTGGGATTACAGGCATGCACCACCACGGCGGGCTAATTTTGTATTTTTAGTAGAGACGTGGTTTCTTCATGTTGGTCAGGCTGGTCTCGAACTCCTGACCTCGGGTGATCTGCCCGCCTCGGCCTCCCAAAGTGCTGGGATTACAGGTGTGCGCCACTGCGCCTGACCCAGGCTTGCTTTCTCTTCGCTCCACTCCTTAGGAAGCTGCAACACAAGTACCTCTACCTAAGTACTGCTTCAGTGAAATTACATATAGCTTCACCTGTTGGTTGGAGGGAGGGCTTACCTAGCTAACATACAACACAATTCAATTTACCAAAACTTGTTTGTGTAAGACCTTTTGTGTATTGGAACAAACCTGGACTGGGCTCTAGAAGGGATCCTTGTCCTTGGGCCAGAGTCATTTGTCCTTCGGCCCACATTTATTGAGCTTCTACTGTGTGCCAAGCATCCTATTTGACACAGGAAGTAGAGACGTAAACAGCAGCTCTGTCCTCTGTGAACTCACTGCGTGATGGGAAAGGAAGGACTCAGAGAACTGAAGGATGAGAAGAATGAAATGGATCCTAGAAGAGGGACACAGTAAGGAGAGGTCAGTTCTGCCACAAAACCCCTCATGGACCAGCCCCGGGAACGTGAGGTTGTCCTTGTTGAGCGTGGAACCATGTCCAAGGCAAATTCACCTGAACCGGTTCCTGGAATTTGATAGACAGCAAGAATCACATTGAGACAGGCAGCCATCCAGCAGGCCAGGATGTCCGCATCAGCTGATCAATGAAAACATTCACTTTGCCCAGATGAGCCACCCACAGGAAGCCACATTATCAGAAAGTGAATTGTATAAACGGAATCTGCAAATGTGGCGGATATTGGGGAGTATTTTGTAGCCAGGCTAGCTTGAAGCCATCTCTGTCTCTAAAGGGAAAGTCATCCTAGGATACAGTTCTGGCTAAGTTTGCACTGGCAGGACTCCCTCCACTCTCTACAGAGCACAGATGGTGTATTAGTTAAAGCACAGCTCTGCTGCGATAACAAAGACAGCCCCCAAAAACGTGGTTTAAGGGATGCAGAAGTCTGTTTCATGCCCCCTGTCACTTTCTGAGGGGACCATTCCCGGTTGGTGGAATTTAGGACATAGTCTCCTTCCATGTGGTGGCTCCAGCATCCCATCTGCACCATCAAGCCCGGGTTTCAGCCACATCCAGGTTCCAGCTGGCTGGCAGAGGACGAGAGCATGAGGCAGGCACGCCCACGCGGCCTGGCAATGGCACAGAAAGCCTCCACTCACATTTGCATTTCCCATGTCAGCAAGGACACGCTCTCACCCAACGACAAGGCCAGCTGGGACGGGAGCCCAGGAAGACAGAGAGCAGGTGTAGGTGGACCGAGTTCAGGGGCTCAAGACCAACTCAAGCAAGTGGTCTCTGCTTCAGATGGCAGTTGGGATGTCTGCAGGTGCAACCAAAACCTTCACTTAAAGGGCCGGGCATGGGGACTCAACATCTGTAATCTCAGCACTTTGGGAGGCCGAGGTGGGCGGATTGCCTGAGCTCAGGAGTTCAAGACCAGCCTGGACCACATGGTGAAAACCCATCTCTACTAAAAATACAGAAATTAGCCAGGCATGGCAGCACACACCTGTGGTCCCAGCTGTTCGGGAGGCTGAGGCAGGAGTATCGCTTAAACCCAGGAGGCGGAGGTTGCAATGAGCTGAGATTGCACCACTGCACTCCAGCCTGGGTGACAGAATGAGACTCTGTCTCGACAAAACAAAACAAACACACACAGAAAAACAACCTTCATTTAAATCAGCTTAAACCCACAGGACAGCCTGGAGGAGGCTTCACGGTTGGTTGATTCACCACCTCATCTCCATCCTAGGCGTCAGCTCCCCACTCAGGTGGCCTCAGCTTGGCTGCAGTGGATCCAATATCAATTCTCAACATGACAACATTCAAAGAAGGAGGAGAACGCTCTTTCTGTGCTTTCCCTTAGGAAAGAAGAGTTTCCCCGGAGGCTGGCACTCTGCCGCCCCAGCAGATATCCTCTCTCCTACCATTGGCCAGATGTGGGTCACATGCCCAAGTCTGAGTCAATTACCGCTGCAATGGGCTGAATGCCCCCCTCCCCCATGCCCCACATTCATATGATGAAGTCCTAAGCCCCAGGGTGACTATATTCAGAGATAAGGCCTTCAAAGAGGTAAAATAAAATGAGGTAATATGGGTGGGTCCTAATCTAGTCTGACTGACGTCCTTAGTTTAAAAAAAAAAAGGGTGATTAGTACACAGACAATAACATAGACTGAGGGATGACCCTGGGAAAACAGAGGAAAAAGACACCATCGACCAGCCAAGAGAGATCTGAGAATTAACCAACCCTGGCCAGGTGTGGCGGCTCATGCCTGTAATCCCAGCACTTTGGGAGGCCATGGCCGGTGGATCACTTGAGTCCAGGAGTTTGAGACCAGCCTGGGCAACTTGGAGAAAACCTGTCTCTACCAAAAATACAAAAAAATCAGCCAGGCGTGGTGGGGGCGCCTGTAATCCCAGCTACTCCAGAGGCTGAGGCAGGAGAATCACTTGAACCTCGGAGGCGGAGTTTGCGATGAGCTGAGATAACGCCATTGCACTCCAGCCTGGGCGACGGGAGCAAAACTATGTCTCAAAAAAAAAAAAAAAGGAAAAGAAAAGAAAAGTTTATTGGGTGTAGTGGTGTGCACCTGTAGTCCCAGCTGCTCAGGTGGCTGAAGCCAGAAGATCACCTCAGCCCAAACGCAGAGATTGCAGTGAACCACAACACTGTATTCCAGTGGCTACAGAGCAAGGCCCTCAAAAAAAAATTAATCTCAAAAAAAAACAGTAACCAATCCTGCCAGCACCTCCACCTCCATCTTGAACTTCTAGCCTCCAGAACAATGAGGAAAATAAATTTCTGTTGTTTCAGCTGGGCACTGTGGCATGTGCCTGTAGTCCCAATTATTCAGGAGACTGAGGCTGGAGGATCTCTTGAGTCCAGGAGTTCTGGGCTGTAGTGCGCTATGCTGATCGGGTGTCTGCACTAAGGTCGGCATCAATATGGTGACCTCCTGGGAGCAGGGGACCACCAGGTTACCTAAGGAGGGGTGAACCAGCCCAGATCCGAAATGGAGCATGTCAAAACCCCCGTGCTGATCAGTAGTGGGATCTCATCTGTGAATAACCACTGCACTCCAGCCTGGGCAACATGGCGAGACCCTGTCTCAAATAAATAAATAAATAAATTTCTGTTGTTTCAGCCACCCAGCCTGTAGTACTTTGCTTTGGCAACCCTAACTGGCTAATACAACCAGCACTAGGAATGGATGGATGTGGTCTACAATAGGGGTGGACGCAGCACAGCACACAGCTATGTGAAAGAGGGAAGTCAGGGTCTACAGAGAGGAAGGCCATAGGGTGGGCAGTTGGGCAACAAAGCCAGTAGTAGGTGGGCCTTGCTGGTCTGAGCAGTTCCCTTCCTGTTCCCACCAGCTCAGATCCTTCTCTGTCTCCAAACCAACATCAGGATAACTATCCGATTAGATTTCTGCTTCCCAAATTACCATCTCTCCAGTGCTTTTTCTTTTCTTTTTTTTTTTTTTTTGAGACGGGGTTTCACCATGTTGGCCAGGATGGTCTCGATCTCCTGACCTCGTGATCTGTCCACCTCGGCCTCCCAAAGTGCTGGGATTATAGGCATGAGCCACCGCATCCAGCCTTTTATATTTTTTTTAAGACACAGTTTCGCTCTGTCACCCAGGCTGGAGTGCAGTGGCAAGATTTTGGCTCAATACAACCTCCGCCTCCCGGGTTCAAGCCATTCTCCTGCCTCAGCCTCTCTAGTAGCTGGGATTACAGGTGCCCACCACCACACCTGGCTAATTTTTGTATTTTTAGTAGAAACGGGGTTCCATCATGTTGCCCAGGCTGGTCTCGAACTCCTGGCCTCCCAAAGTTCTGGGATCACAGGCATGCATCAACTCGCTCAGCCCACTCTCCAGTTCTTTATCTATCTAGGAATTGCTCTGGTTTACCTTGATAGGAGTTTGGGGTGCTCTCCCAACCCTTCTCTCACCCTATGGTCCGCCCCCGGTTTCCTCCACCAAAGGCCAATCATATCCCCTGGGGATGGGATTTCTATTTCTCCTTTAACTCTGACAGCAACCTCATTGCCAAGTAATTGGGAGCCGGGGTGTGCTGGTGAGTATGTGAACAGCTGGTTCTGGTGCAGTGTTTGCCGATTTCTATGCTGGAAATGCCCCCACCCTGGCCCATTTGAAGCTACTCAAGTGAGGTCAGTGCACACAGAGTTGGGCAGCTCCAGCACACACACCCCTGCCTAGGGGGCACCTCTGCATTGCCTTCAGCGGTGACAACGGGCAGTCTCTTATCATCTATTCTGAGCTCACATCTCAAATGATGGGGTTTTTTTGTTTGTTTTTTGAGATGGAGTCTCACTCTGTCACCTGTGCTAGAATGCAGTGGCACAGTCTCAGCTCACTGCAACCTCTGCCTCCCCGGTTCACTTGATTCTCCTGCCTCAGCCTCCTGAGTAGCTAGGATTACAGGCTCGTGCCGCCACGCCCAGCTAATGTTTATATTTTTAGTAGAGACGGGGGTTTCACCGTGTTGGTCAGGCTGGTCTCGAACTCCCGACCTCGGATCCACCCGCCTCAGCCTCCCAAAGTGCTGGGATTACAGGTATGAGCCACTGAGACCAGCTCAAATGATGTTTATGAGAAAATGGCTCACAGGGTAGGAGAGGGTTAAAAATGTTATGTCCCCTGGTGGTAGCAGGGGTGGGGGAGGGGAGGGAACCTGTGAGCAAACAGAGGGCATGGGAAAATCTTGGGGGTGCCATGTCCTGGAAGGATCCTCACTTGTTCCCAGGCTGGGAGGATGAATGCCACCGTGGATAATAAGTGGAAGTAGGGCTCTGCTGGACTCTCACTGCCCTCTCCAGGAGGGGCCCTCCCCGCTTCACCCCTGCACAATCGCTTCCTCTGTTCCCAGAGCTCCAGCGCTCAGCTTTCCTCAGAGTCCCATCCAAGTTGGAGTCAGGATAAAAACCACCATTGACCGGCACTTCCTCTGCACCCCGCACTGGACTGGGTCCTCCAGACCCGATTTTCATGGCATTCACACCACTGCCCGCCGGCTTGGTGGGCGTAGTCTCATCACAAAGACAAAGTTTAGGGAGGTCAGAGGAAGGGTTTCAGGGTCCCAGGGCAGGCCTGGGATTTCCACGGTGCTTCAGGGGTCAGATAGGGCATGTGGAGTCACAGAATAATAATAACAATGGCCATGGCTAGTGTTTACTGAGGACTAAATTTTCCTTTTTTTTTTTTTTTTTTTTTTTTTTTTTTAGGAAGAAAATTGGGAGTAAAACCAGGGGGGGTTGAATTGGAAAAATTT
>CAUYLG010076940.1:0-42580 GCA_963573385.1 Cacajao melanocephalus
TGCTGATACCAGGCTAAATAATTGCTAATGCTCTGACTCGCCCGGCAAGTCATGGTGACGCTGTCTCCTACAGATGCAGACAGGGAGGATGGAGTCTGGGTCATCTGGATGTCACATCTGGCACCTGACAATGGAAACATAAATACAAATATTCATACTCTTAATCATGTTATAGGAAGACTTCCCTGAAAAGCCAGGCTCTACTGAGCACACTGGCTGAGTAAATTCCTAGTGTTCTCCTTCCTCACCTGGGAGCCAGAGCAGTAGGAGCCCCAGGAGCTGAGCAGGAGCCCTCATGTCCATGCTGTGTCCTGACTGGGACTGACTCCTACACAGGGTGTGACCATCCTATTAAGAAGACTTCAGGGCTGGGGGTTGTGCTCTGGAACATGCAAATCAGCAGGGTATGGGACAGGCTGGGCACAGCTGCAGGGCTGGCTCATCTCAGTAACTCAGCACAGGGGCGGTGTCCCCAGGGTCCCGGGTCAGACCAGGCAGCTCAGATTTACCTTGAGAAAATACATTGTTCTTTGGGGCCATGTGGTTACAGAACATATTTTGGAGTGAATTTTCAAAATTTTAAGGGAACCTAAGACTAGATTAAATAATGTATTTTGTACTTGTATTAGGAGTGTATAAAACAATGTGTTTTATACTTGTATTACTTCCCTAAGCATCATTTTGGCAGAAAATTCATAATAAAGTTGTAGAATGTGGGGCTGTAGGAAATTTCAGTTTCTCTCTAAGGAATTTGATGACTCTAAAAGTGTTTAGTGCTATATAACAATGTCTCTCTCAAAGGAATTTGATAAATGCAAAAGTATTTAGTGCTATACTAACAATGTTTGTCAGTGTTAAAATGTTTGTTTATTAAATGAAAATAAGACTTTATCAGAAGTGTGTTTAATAAATTCAAGAGAATTTACTAATAAACTTTAGCCACTGTTCTTAGCATTATAAGAAAAAGCGATTAGCTGAAGATGCCCAAAGATGATACTTGAGCCACCCATAATTCTGACATTATCCAGAGCTATGGGTCTCTTTAAACCCAGGAGCTAAATGGGTTGCATCTTATTCTTGGCATAAGGATCCTTATATTCTATCCTTTTTCCTGCATTTGGGTGTGTTTTCTTGTGGTTCACCAGCATGGAAGGCTGACTAGTAATGCCAAGTCTGATTATTTCAATTAAAATCTCTGTTCTACTCACTAACTTTAGGAGGCTGAATTAGGAACCACTTGAAGCCCTCAATCAATCTAGGCTCAAATAATCAATTGTTTCAAAGCAAGATGAGAAAGGCCACGTTTTCTGGGTCATGCTCTGAGCCCCACCCCCACCATTCTGTTTCTGGGGTCTCAGGTGCATCAGCCCTACAGCCTGGCTTTCTGGAGAGCAGGTGAGGGGGAGGCCATGGGGAAAGGTCAGGTCAGTGAACCCTCTCTCCTTAGCTAGGGTGGCTGCTGCTCAGTGCATGTTCTTGCCGTGCACCATCAGTAACCCTTTCCTCTTTCACTCTTTAGCAGTGAGTGAGGACATCATCCTGACCCAGATGCCAGCCTCCCTGTCTCACATCCATTTAGAGAGAGTCTCCATCTCCTGCCATGCCACTGCCCACGTAGATGAAAAAAATATTTCGAATCCAGATAAACCTTAAGCACTGATTTGAACCTCAATACCTCACACAGCTGCCCTTGCCCAGGGCGTGTTGGCCTGGTTCAGCAGCAGGGGCAGTGCAGCCAACTGCATCAGTATCAGTGGACTGAAGCCCAGGGACTTCAGGGAGCATTTCTCATGCACAACTAGGAGTGGCCAGACCAAGGTAGTGCAGCCTGTGCACAAACCTCCTGCTGCTTCTCCAAGGGACTGAATTTTAGGGAAATGGCTACCAAACAGCCTGCCAGGATCCAGATGTCCAGATTCAGAGAGATACATCTCTGGATTCAAATGCACTTTTGTCTTTCTGTGTAATTTTAGCAGTCATTGTTACTACACCTCGGTGTTTCCATTCATTATACTTCAGCTGACTCTCTGTGGCTCTATTAGCCCTTACTGCTCTCATTGAACCTGGGGAGGCAGCTCTGCCTGCAAATGTGGCAGACTTTATCGCCTAAAATTAACATCCTCTAGGACCGCTATCAATCAGTAATTACACGGGAAGTGTATATATACCCCAGCTCCCTCACCTCTTAGGCAGAATAACAGAGGCATTTTTTCTGTGTCTCTGTGTGGGCTTATCCTCAGAGGTGGCTCCTTGCTAAAGGATCTTTCACTGTCCCTCCTCCCCTCCCTTGCTCACTTGCTTGTTTCCAGCACTTTGTAAATATACTGCCTGCATAGAAATCTTTGTCATCCTTCTCACTAGGAGGACCCAACCTAAAACATTGGAAAAATCCACATTCTTGTAAGACATCTTTGGTTTGAATTACTGCCACCTCTCATGTTTTAATACATAAGAAAATTCAGAAAATTTAAGGAATTTTTAAATAACCTTTGATAGTCTTCCTTCAATTTGTTTTTAGCAGAGATTCATTTTTTCTAGGTCACAAAATCGAAGAAGCCTTCCACAAATGGTTGCATACCATGAAGTCCAATTAGAGCAGAGAATTGGAATCCCCCCAGAATCTGACATCCATACATCAGAGAATCCTGTAGTCTCAGATTTTTTTCTAGGTCCATTGCCTCATAAATCTGCCTTGTGATATTTTTATTCTACCTTAGGGCCAAGACCATTGTAGGGATGATGAGAATTGTTTGTGGAATGAATAATGCACTTCCCTAAAGACATCATTGTTCTAATATCTGGAGTCTATGATTATTACTTATGAATATGTCAAAAATAACTTGGCAGACATGGTTAAGTTAAGGATTTGGAGGTCAGGAAAGTATTCTGGATTATCTGGATGAGACCAGCATAATCACAAAGGTTCTTATAATAGAGAGGGAGTAGCATCACTGCCAGAATGGATCTGGGACAATGGAGAGGGATGCTGGAATGAGGTAGGAAAGAGCCATGGGCCCAGGAATATGGGAACATCTGAAAGATGGAAAGCTGGAGATTGGATTCTCTCTCCTGAAGCCTCCAGAATGAATACAGCCTTATTACTTCTTGATTTTACTTCATTGAGACTTCTGACCTCCAGAAAGGTAATATAATACACTTGTGTTATGTGGAGCCAGTAAAGTTGTGGTAATTTGTTACAGCAGCAACAGGAAACCAATGCAAGGGAAAGGGGTGTGTGTTACTTCCCTGAGTGTATCATTGTTCTCTGTTCTCCCAAACAGTTCTACGTTGTCATCTTTTGCTGTCAATTTTGACAAGAGTCAGAGAACATTTTTCTACGAGGAAAGTTAGACCCAGAATTCTTATGTAGAAGGTCTGTTGAGTCAATCTCTGGGTTAGGTCTTGTACAATCTTGGTATCTGAGAGCCTGGAGGTCATCTCTTAAACCACATGAGAAGAGGAGGGGGCTGTGGGTTTGCTGTATTAACATTCGAAGGGAAATTAGTTGTACAGGACACAATCTGAGAAGCAAGGACTGAGTCAGAGAGATGGGGACGGCAGAGAAGACGAAATGTGGTCAGGGACATGCAAGATGTGACCTTGCTGCCGTATCTAAAAAAAAAGTTTCTTGGTGAGGTTGGGGGGAGTGTGAAAAAGTAAAAATAAAAAGTTTCTTGGTGTTTGAAAAGGTTTTGAGCAAGTCGACCTTTGTAGACAAAACTGTAGAAGGATCTGAGTTTAAGCTGAGTGTCAGCATGATGAGGAGCAGAGTTAGCATGGACCTTGTGTTAAGAAATCCACCCTACACCTCTAGCTTTGTCTCATCTCTGGTTTTGTAGGCTGTGGGTTCCTCTATGGAATGAATGTGGCTCTGTGGAAGGAACATAGTTAAGGTCAGATGGTCCTAGATTCCAAGTTTAACTTCAAAAACTGCTGATCAAATGACTTTTATGCAAATCAGCCATAAATCAGCCATATGCTCTTATGAACAGTTTCCTTATGTATGAAATGGGACACTGAGGATATGAAGGGGTGTTCTGAGGGTTGTGCCAGCTGATGCACCATGAAGTGTACATACATCTATAGATAGACACACACACATACATGAGAAGATCATCTAATGTACCTTTTATGCTACCTTGAATAACTCAGAATGTTATGTGGGATATTACTAGTCATATATCATTTCAACTAAAATTATCCATATTTATCATATAACTAGCAGATGTCTGTCTGTACACTGTAGTATTTATGTACATTTCTTCAATCACAAAAATTTCCACCAATGTATTTATTTCTAGTATTAGAAAGTTAAGGAAGGAGATTGCAAATCAACAAAGCACCTTTAGTCTAGATTTTCCCTTAGTCCCATTTGTGTTAGTGTCCAGGGGTACTGTAACAAGTTCTCAAAAAATGTGATAGCTTAAAACAACAAGAATAGCATCTCTCATAGTTCTGGAGACCAGAAGTCCAGAATCAGTTTCACTGGGCTAAGATCTTGGAGTCATCAAGTCTGGCTCCTTCAGAAGCTCTAGGGAGGAGTCTGATTTAGTTCTTCCAGCTTCCAGTGGCTTCAGCTTTCCATTGTTGGGAACCAGCCCAACCCTGTACATGGGTGCCCTGTGTCATGTCCCAGTGGTGATGAGGTAGTGAGAAAAGAAATAAGACAGAGACAAGAGTAGAAGTTCACAGCATGGGTCCAGGGTTCTAACACAGTTTCACAAGGGGTGATCCACATTGGCACTGAGCTCTGGGCTCCACCTGCTTTTATTGGGTGCATTATCTAGTAATTAGCTTGTTAATCTTGCAGGCTGTGGGGAGGAGGGTTGATAAAGAAGATAGGAGAAGAGCATGTGTCTGCAGCATTCAATAGCAAATGTGGTTCTTCTAAGAAATGGTAACTAAGGACACTGAGTTTTTTCCACCCATTGTCTCTCCAGGTGCATCAGCCAAGAGGCACTGCCAATAAGGCACTATAAGGTTTGACCACACACAATGCATCAAGGGGCTTTTATCTCCCAAGCATTGTGGACACAGAGCAATCAGAATGGTTCCATATTCTGAGAACATAGGCAGAACCTGTGGCATTCCAGTTATCTCTGCCCTGTAAAGCTTTCTGACCTCACAAGCTCCCATCTGCAAAGACCTCCTGAGTCTTGTGAACAGAAGTTGCATTCCTTCCCAGAGTTCTTGCACAAGCCCTCTTTATGAGACCTTCATGCAGACCCTGTGTTGGGAAGAGATTGTGGGACCAAAGCAGTCTTTGCTGCCTTGCAAACACACCACAGCATTCCACGGTTATAAAGCGCTCTCAGATGGCCTTTACTATAGGCCTCCTGTTACCGCTTGATCTCTGCTTTTATTTTACTGCACCATAGTTTGGAGTTTTCTTAATTCAATATTTGATCCATGGCACAAATCTCAGTGTATAAAAAGCAAAGCAAGCTTATAATCATTTCGCTATAAGTAGCACAGGTCTGCCCCTGGCCAACTTTTCCTACACTCCTTGGCTGTGGTCACATCACTGCAATCTCTGACTCTGTGTTCACATTGCCTTCTCCTCTTCCATTTATGTTAAATGTCTCTTTACGTCTTTTTTTCTCAGGACACTTGTGATCACATTTAGGGCCCACTTGATTAAGATCATCTCTCTGTTTCAAACCCTTAATTTATACCTGCAAAAGCCCTTTTCCCAAATAAGATACATGTATAGGCTTCTTGGAATGAAACTTCATTATCTGGGGATGATACTCGGTACTACACCATTACAGAATGAGGTCTCAGTGTTAGTACTGTGCATACATCACAATGTCCCTCTCTCTCTTTCTCTCTCTCCCCACATCCCAGATTCCTCTTTTTCTCAAGGTCATAAATCTCTTTACTTCCCTAAGTGTATCCAGTGACACCTGTAAAACAATGAGTATCAGAGACAAGTCTTGATCAATTTAGAAATTTATTTGATCAAAGTTAAAGACAAATCAGTGAAACAGCCTCAGGAGGTCTTGAGAACATGTGCCCAAGATTGTCGGACTACAGCTTGGTTTTACGCATTTTACGAAGACATAAGATATCAATCAATATGAGTAAACTGTACATCGGTTTTATATGAAAAGGCAGGACAGACCAAAGGAGGGTGGGTGTTGAGAACTTCCAGGTCATAGGTGTCTTCAAAGATTTCATAGGTGGTTGAAAGTGTTTATCTAATGACCTGTAATCAAGAGAAGGGAGTTTCTGGGTTAAGAGAAAGAGTTGTGGAGCCAAGGTTTTATCATGAAGATGAAGCCTTTAGGTAGCAGGCTCCAGAGAAAATAGATGTTCTTAACAGGCTTAAAAGGTGCCAGACTCTTAGTTAAATCTCTCTGGGTCAGGACAGAGACTTGAAAAGAGGCAAGATTCTCTACACAATGTAGATTTTTTTCCACAAGAAACAGCTTTGCAGAAGCATTTTAAAATATATTAAATAAAAATATCTTAGGGAAAATACTTTGATTTCTCCTAGGGCCTGGTATCTGTCATGTTAGTATCTTATTGCTACAAAGGGTTTGTTTCATTAATCTCAAGGTCTATGTTTTAATATTAAAAGCTGGTCAGTTGTGCCTGAATTTTAAAGGGAAGAGGGTAACTTAAGGCATATCTGGTCATCCAACCCCAACATGGTCTGTGTGATAATCTACCCTTTTTCAGCCTAACTGTTTTCTTGGCCTTTTGAGATGGACAGACTCCATTTTAGCTTCTTCACTTGCCCCCTGTTTTCTTTTTCCTTCCCCTGAGCACATAGCTGGGTTAGGCTGACTCCAAACGGACCCAGGGATGTCCTTATTGATAAGATACTGAGTTAAGCTGTACCAGCTGCACCTGGGATGCTTTTGCTTCCACATTCCCTTACCCTAGGGGACATTGCAGGAAATGCCACCTGCCTAATCAGCAGTGGGTATAAACTATCTGTTTCTCCCCTTCAGGATCCTTGTAATCAGTCTCTGCTTACTTCTCTAAGCACCTCAGTCTCCTGCAGGCACAAAACAATACCTGGTTAGCCTGCACCTCAGGCCTCACCCACTGCATCAGTGGAACTGAACGTGGACCTCTCTCCTGTGCGTGTTGGTCCATGTGCTCCCCAGGTCTATGTGTACAGTGGGCTGGAAGGATAACATCTCATTGTTCCCCCTGAACTGCACTCCAGGTTCTGCTGGGGCATCCCACTCCTGGTGCCCCTTCTAGCTGGTCTTAGTGTGGCTGGGTCAGCAGCAATCAGCATTTCCACTCTAGTCCAAGGAGAAACTGGACTAGTGTCCCTATCTCAACAAGCAGACTCTGACTTAAGAAATCTCCAATTGGCTATAAATATGTTACATACCCAGGTAGAATCCCTAGCTGAAGTGGCTCTCCAAAACCACCGAGGCTTAGATCTACTGTTCCTTTCCCAAGGAGATATATGTGCTGCTTTGGGAGAGAGCTGTTGTTTTTATGCTAACCAGTCTGGAGTAATAAAGGACACTGTTCAAAGAGTTTGGGAAAATTTAGATAAACTCCAACAGGAGCAGGAAAATAACACCCCGTGGTACCAAGACATGTGTAACTGGAATCAATGGCTAACTATGCTAATAACTGGGTTAGCGGGACCCCTGCTTCTCCTTCTGCTGGGGTTAATCTTTGGACCTTGTATACTAAATTGGTTCCTTAATTTTATAGAACAGCACATAGCTTCTGTCAAGCTGATATATCTCAGAACTCAATATAACCCCCTTGTTATAGCTGAGGAATCAATGATTTGATTCCCCAAAAACACAAGTGAGGAATGTGATAACCTACCCTTTGTTAGCCTAACTGCTTTCTTAGCTTTTTGAGATGGCCAGACTCCATTTTAGCTTCTTCACTTGCCCCCTTTTTTCTTTTCCCTTCCCCTGAGCACGTAGCTGGGTTAGGCTGACTCCAAACAGTCCCAGGAATGTCCTTACTGATAAGATACTGAGTTAAGCTGTACCAGCTGTACCTGGGATGCGTTTGCCAATGGTGTCAGCTGCTCCTTGGAATGTACCCACATTTACAACTGCGATCTTCCTGTAATATTTTATCCTTTTAACTTTTTACTTGTTCTGCTTCTGTAAACTCTGCTTTAGCTAGGCTTCCCCTCCTCTCCTTTAAGCAAGGTATAAAAGAAAGCAAAAGCCCCTCCTTTGGGGCCAAGAGAATTTTGAGTGTTAGCTGTCTCTCAGTCACCAGCAAATAAAGGACTCTTGATTCAATCTCAGAGTGTGGTGTTTTCTTCAACTCAGTCGGGTATAACACCTGTACTTGTATTTTAGGTTGATTTTGGTATGTTCTTGGCTCAGAGGAGAAGTTCATTTAGTTGGCTAGGGAGCTTATAGCTTCAATTTTGGTTTACATACCTATGTCCAGGTAAGAAGGACCCACACAGGAGAGCTTGCAGAGAACCTGGCTTGCAGGGCTGCTTACAGACCTCCTCTGCCTCCTGTTGTCATGCACAAGGAAGGACACAGCCGATGACAACTCTCAGCCATCTGGGGAGAAGCTGTGTCTACAGAGGACAGTCATGACCTGTGAGTCTAGAGACCTGTGTATGTCTTCAGAGGCCTTGTAGCCCTCAGCTTTCATTGGAGTTGTGTGGGTGCTGGCTCAAATAGCATCCACCTGGATTTTTATTAGAATATCTCATTCACAGAAGTCAGTGGGTGACATGACAGCACAGAGGGACTCTGTGGGTCCAGCTGCATGTCTCTGGGAGAGACACTGGCACCCATGCTAGATGGAGTTTCAGGCAACTTCTGAATCACATGGATTTGGATCTCTTAACATCGTTTTAAAAGTCCATTTATCATTCTGAAGCAACCATTGTAATTAACTAAGTTAACATCTTTAATAGCTATGAATAAAAAAGTGATTTTATTGCTAAGATTATTACAAGAAAACAAACAAAAATAACATGAAGGAAAAGAGCAACACTAAACTGAGGACTTTGGGTAAGAGTTTGTGACTCAGTAGTGAAGAGCCTGGGCCATCTTCTGTCAAAATAAAGGAAAAATCAGGAAACGGAAATGTGCAGGAGAGGCAAAATCTTGCTTAGTAAAAGAATCCTAAGAGAAAACAAGAAGTCTCCTACCTGAGCACCAGGAGGCAGAGATAAATCTTCAATGTGAAAATAATAATGAAAAAATGAAGAATACTCATGTGTTCTGCATGGAGAGCACATTGCACTGAGCACCTTGCAACAAACAGAAGTGGAGCCAAAGATCCCAGACCCTAAATGTACCCCAAATATGACCCCTTGCCCACTTCCACCCCACAGCCCCACTGTTGGGCATCCTCCATCATCTTCTACTGGAACACAGCCTTCATCTCCCCAAACCTCAAAGATCACCCAGCTTCTCCTTTGTTCCTTGTTTTATGATAAATGGTCCCCACTCTCAGGTTCCTAAGGCTGGGGCCACAGGTCTGAGATCTATTTCCTTTCTTCTCACACCTGTAGACTTTTCTGGGACCTGCTCTGGCATCCCCCATGCTGGGAATCCAGATCCACCATCCTTGTAGCCTCCCCAGAATCCAGCACTAACTACCTAAAGCTTTTCTTTATTAACCTTCCAAATGCATCCTCTGACAGGAACCTGGCTGAAGCAGTCAGCATTTTCTCAGCAAAACCCCCAAGAAGGAGGGGAAACCTGCAAATATCATGTTGGTGTTGGGAAGGTGCATATAATCCCCTATTTCACGTCTTACACTTTTCAGCAATTAGGGCTTCAGTACGAATTTAGAAGACACCATTCACTTCGCAGCAGATGGCGACACAGTCAAGGCAGTAGTGAGAGGCAAGGCTGGGCTTTCAGTCTCAGAGCACAGAGCAGCTTCCCCACAACTCCACACACTGGTGGCTCCTCCCAGATGTTCCAGTTGGTGCACGCCGTTCTTGCCTTAGTAGCTCCAAGATGATAATGCCACACTAGCCCTCTCCTTTCCCAGGGTTTCTAAGAACTTAGCACTCTTGTGTATTAGGGGGTTTGTTTGCCATGTAAAGGCAGATCGTTGACATAGCCACTTATGGGATTTCTACTTCTAATAGCAAAAATAAATACATAAATAAATTCATCATAAATAATAAACTGACTTAATGTATCAAATCTATAAAGAAAGGTCAGTTTAAGAGCTTAAAAGGAGTCTAGGGAGGTTAAAAAGACAAATTATTTTCAGTGAAGGACAGTTAGTGCAACAGATGCTTTTTTAAAAAAATCAACAACATTTTAGGAGTAATTATCAAACAGTAAATAACAACTTGAAATAAGCTGCTATAAATATAATTTTATACTCAAAAATTTATTTCCAAGAATCCTATAAATACATTTTCAGGTTAAAACAAACAACATATGTGGGTTTATCATCAGATCAGCTCAGTGGAAGGTTTCTCAAATGTGCGCTTGAGGCAAAAAGACCACTTATCTCTATTTGAAAGTTCAAGTTTTTTGATCTTTAGAAGAAAGCAGCTTTCCCTTCACTCTGTTCCACTCATGCTGCTGAGGATGGGCATAGGGGCAGCAACTGTGAGGAAGGAGGAGAGTTGTGCACTGAGGGTGGTTGTGGCCTCAGCCCACCTGAGTAACCTCATGGAGCAGAGCCACCGACACCACCAAGGCCACCCGCCTGCCTCTGCACTGTCATAGCACAGACACAGAACCTTGTCCCATTTAGTCAACCGCAACTAGAGGCTTCTTTGTACCAGCCAGTTCTGGTTCTTCTTGTATTTTGTCTCAGGTTTAGGGGATTGTTTGCCTTTCACCATTTTGTTTGGAGAGTATAGCCCTTTGCTACATTAGCATTGTATAAGTTATTATTTTTTTGTTGTTGTTAAATATATCTAACCACCTTGAATTGGTTGGGACTAACTGTGTCTCACAGCAAAGCAGAAATTCAAGCTCCTTAGATGATGTCACTCACATTAGGGCTGAAGATGACAATAACATTGCTTAGCTCCAGGTCAGACTACTTACACTTTGTATTTTATTATTTATTATTATTATTTTTTGAGACAGAGTCTTTCTCTGTTGCCCAGGCTGAAATAAGATGGCTAAATCTTAGCTCACTGCAACCTCCACCTTCTGAGTTCAAGTGATTCACCTGCCTTAGCCTCCAGACAGAGTGACTGGGATTACAGGTGCATGCCACCGTACCTGGCTAATTTTTGTACTTTTAGTAGAGACAGGGTTTCACCATGTTGACCAGATTGGTCTTGAACTCCTGATCTTAGGGGATCTGCCTGCCTCATCCTCCCAAAGTGCTAGGATTACAGGCATGAGCCACGGTGCCCCGCCACACTTTGTGTTCTTTAACTGTATTCAGTATAATGGCTTTTAAGCTCAGTGATGCATTTGTCAGTAATTTTAAAAACATACTGTGTCACTTTTTTTTTTCATTTGATGGCTCCAGTGTGATTGATATCTATAAAAGTATTGCCACACAATTTTTAAACCCAACAGAAATGAAACTTTGGAATTTTTATTGTATGTACTATGGAATCTGTTATCTTGGAGTAAACAATCATCTCAAGTATATCTTATACCCTTAGCCTGAAGCGAATCTTCTTCTGTTGATTCAGTCATTTTTTTTTTGTCCATCACGTGGTGTTATGACATGTAGCTCACATGACTCACTATTAGGTTCAGTTTTGTTTAGAACACTATATTTAATAAAATCTATGAAAATCATAGATGCTCCATGGATTTAAAACTAAAATACAGAATTCAGATTGATTTTCAGGTTATGATGTAATCATGTGAAAAGACTGCATTTCTGTATTCTTTGAAAACTTTTCTTATGAAAACATACTAAGAAATTTCTACTCTAAAATAGTACTTAGCCTAATACTTTCAAAACTTTTGGAATTTGGAAGAGAACTAAAAATCTCACATTATTCTGAATGGTTGATTCTGTACTTGAAATAAACTTTATATTTTCCATATTTGTATTTATCTAGTTTTTTTCAAAGGCCACTTTTAGAATTGTAAAAGCTCTCTTTTCCCTTGGTAAATAATTATTGAGAGTAATCAATCTTTTGATCTCATACCTGCCATGAGTTTACAAAGTCTATCGGAATAATCCAACATCAAACATTTTTACTAAGTGTTCTTGGTCATACTCCCCTGCAGATAGCTGGTGTAGAATGCTTTCTCCTGTAAGACACTGGAGAGGAGGGTTCAGTGGGAGTCACAGAGCAGAATTTGGAAGACAGGCCACTATGAATTTCCCAATATGACTAAATGGCATCGTGTATGTAAAAAACCCAAGTTGGTCATTTCCCATATGTGTTCCACTTGTGTTGTCACTCAACTGTATCCATGGTCTGGTTATTCTGACAGCTGCATGTACTTGACAAATGTGGGCAAGACAGAGAGGGTGAGCATGTGGGTTTTCATTCACTCTCCCTTCTTCATAGCTGTTTTATTCCATGTATGACCTGTGACTTCTTCTGCCAATGCCTTCACCAAACTACAGCAGCTGACAGGGCCTGTGGGATCTGAGGTGCTGCTGCTGCTATCATGAACCAGCATCCTCAGCAGCAAGCCCTACCCTGTGAAGGCTGGTTCCAACAGTCTTCTCTTCCGCAGACCCAGAGACACTGCTCAGCTCCTCCCCAGACAAGCAGAACTTGTGGGCAGCTGGACCAATCAGGCAGGGAGGTATTTGTTCAAGGATGTAGCGCTGTGGGAGGCCATTGTGTACCTTGCATGCAGTAATAAACTCCAGCATCCTCAGCCTCTACCCTGCTGATTTTCAGTGTGAATTCAGTGCCTGACCCACTGCCACTGAACCTGTTGGGAACTCCGGAGGCCCGGTTGGAAGCCCCATAGATCAGGAGCTGTGGAGACCGGCCTGGCTTCTGCAGGTACCAAGACAAATAGGTGTTTCCATTACTATGCAGGAGGCTCTGACTAGACCTGCAGGAGATGGAGGCTGGCTCTCCAAGGGTGATGGGCAGGGACAGTGGGGTCTGGGTCATCACAATATCCCCACTGGATCCTGAAATTATAAGAGAAAAGTACAAGGTTATACACAAACACTATTAGTAAATTTTATGATTTCTCTTATGTCATTCCTCTCAAGTTAGTCTTTTAAAAAAAAATCCTTTATACCATAAAAAATAAACATTCCAGAATGAACACAGTATTTATAAGGCACAAGAGGGTTTTATGTTTTTAAAATCTTAATGAGAGCACTGGTCATTGTTTCTTTTAGGTGGTTTCCAATTACCAAGAAAACAATATCTAATTCCCTTTCTTGAAGCATAGATCATAGGCCAGTAATACGTGGTGAGAATTGACGTGGGAGGATGTGGGGCCCCCACAGCTTACCTTCCCACCCCATTCTCCTCCCTCATCTCCTTCTGTGCTTACCAGGGACCCAGAGCATCAGTAGCCCCAGGAGCTGAGCAGGGAGCCTCATTGTGAGGAGAACTGAGGAGTCCTGATCCGTCAAGGCAAGGTTAGAGCTGAGCTTTTATCTCAGACTCACAAGGGAAGGTCCTCTCTAGGGGACAGTATGCAAATTCCCTGATGGGTGCACTGGAGTGGAAAGAGCCAACTGAGGGGAGGGTGTCTTTCTTGTGAACAAGTGGCGATCAAATCAAGTCTAACTGTAGTCAAGAAATAGGAATCACACAGGGGAAGTTGGGACCTTGGGCAGGGAGACACTGTGTAGGGCATGACTCTAAGAAAGCACAAGGACCCTGACTACATGGAAATGTGCCTCTAGGATGCACCTCTGGGAGGTGAATGCCACCCTGCTGAGCTCTTACTCAGCTAAACTAGAGAAGGAAACAGCCCCATCCCCGCAAGTACTGCTGGACAGAGAACCTGCAAATAAAAAAATAGCCTTGAGCCAGTTCAAGAGTTGTCTGGTATCTGCTACTTCCAGGATAACTGTTCAAGAACATCCGATGCAAGTGTTGGAATCTGTCCTCCCCTGGCAATTGGCAAGCGAGCTCCATAAGAGCGCTCTCTCCAAGGGCCTCACAGGAAGAATGATATGAATCTCCTACATTTAGAGCCAAGAGCCCAGCTTGAGTAACAGGAAAGGGGGAACAAATTTTATGCCTCAGGCAGTGAATATATATTTCCTGGTGACCAGTTGTTCAATAAATTCCATCATAATCATCCCACATATACCAGATTGACTAGAATGCTCTCTTAATGGAAGAATTTCCTAGGATAATGACACAGAATCAACAAGAAACAGTTTCGTATTATATTTTTCTTAGTGGTATTCAGGGACACTCTTCCCACACAGTCTCCCTGGTCATGTGAAATCAGGTCCTGTTAGGGCTTCCAGGTTCTTGTCAACTCAGAAGTGAGACCTGAGTCTCCCTCAGCCTGGATGTAGTACAGTCTCAGCACTGAGACAGAGAGACTCAGAGCTCAGGAGAAAAGAATGCCTATTCCATTCCAGTGTGTTTAATGAGTAGCTTTGTTTTGAAAAGAACAGAGCACCTAATAGGCCTTTTTGGGTTCTGGAGGCTACACAGACCACACCTTGGGATACTGGTCTGGCCCACCTGCCAGGTGACATGGAAATTGGCCAGACTTTAGTAACAGGACCCAAGGCAGAAAAGGTCTCTGCAGCAGGTTTAACCTGCACTGCAAGCAGCCTGGCCACATGGGCCAGTGCAGACACAGACAACACCAACAAGCATGCGGACATCCTTGGCACTTAGAGAACACTCCACCGTGCAGCTGATTCCAGGGTCTTTTCAAAACATTTTCTAAGATTGTGTTTTGGGACCCAAGATATTTTAAGGAAATTAAATGAATTTAAACCATACAAAACAAATTCTCAGAAACCAAAGGAATTGTATTAGAAAGCAGGTAAAGAAAGTTAGAAAAATATCCAAATATTTAAACACTAAGTAACACACTATTAAATAAAACTTGAGACAAAGACAAAACAAAAACAGAAATTACAAAAGTATTTTGAACTGAGGGAAAACATAGTATATCCAAATTTTAAGACTCAAAAAAGAGAATCTCACAAATTTACACATGCAGTGTTATCTCTTAGTTCAGAATACTTTTATAGTTTCTATTTTCAAATAGAAATAAATTTATAGCCCCCAAATTACAGCAGCATTCATGCATTTTAGCAGAGAAGTTTTTAAATCAGTCACCTGAGCTGCCACTCTGAAATACTAGTAAAAGAAACGCAAATTACACTCAAAACGTTTGATCCTTAGAACTGTGGGAATGTGACGAGCACACATCTGGAAAGAAAAACCTGCACTAGCAGTTTCACAACAGAAGTCTGAAAGGGGATGAGCAGAGTGGGTAACTGCTCAGAGAATTGGGAGATAAGGAAAGTCAAAATAGCAATGATTATAAGTTGTACATATGTGAGCCTCCCATGAGTTTTCACGTGCTCAAAAGCCAAAAATCATGCTGTACCTGCTGTTTTACATTACTCCTGATGGTTGATGAGAGTGCAGTCACTTGGCAAAGGCAGGAAGAAATGTCCTGAAAGTCTTCCGTGGCAGCAGGTGAGGACACTAGGGTCCTCTCCCCGTACCATAACTTAGCATCCCTACAGCCATATGAACAGCAGGAAACTTCAGTGGCTGCTCCAAAAATGATGTGTCAGCCACTCGCTAGAGAGTCTGTGGGGCCCGAGAGCCCTAAGTAGGGGAGGAAGGAATCGGCTCTGGGAGGCATCCTGGAGGGCCCTGGCTCCGTTTGCACAGAAGAGGAGCCCATGCCTACAAGTGAGGATTCATGGCCTCTTCTTCAAAGACTCTCCAGCCAACTCCTCCTGAGCCTGACTGCTGGGAATGCATCCTCTAAAACTTCAGCTGCTCACACTGCACTGAGAAGCTGAGCTTCCTTATGAGATTTGTTTTTGGTTCTATCACACTGTGCAGGGTCCCAGTGAGTGTCCTGCTCACAGGAGGATGTATAGTGTCTCCAGGCTCCCAGCTGGTGATGGCGATAGCAAAATGGCCGGAATTTTTATTGGATTTGTGTGCCCTCTTTGTTATTATGTGTAAAAACCTACCCTGAAGAATTGTCATTTATATCGTGTGCAACAAACTACTTGCTATAAAACAGTTTTTCCCTTTAAATTTGGTCTGTCTGGTTAAGAATATAAATGTAATCTCACTTGCCATGGAATCCATTATCTTGGAATAGAAAATCATCTCTAACGTAACTTTCTTAATTAAAATCAATAAAAGGATGATTTTATCCTATTGATTCAAACATTATTTTACTTTATTCCTACCAAGCCGTGGCACAGAACTGGCATACTCAGTATTAAAGAATATTAAAATATTCTTAAAGCACACCTTTAAACAGACTATATTGAAAGCAAATTTTTCTATATCATTACCAACAGAATGTAGAAATCAGATTCATGTTCAAGTACAAACCACTAATTGTAAAAATAATGCACTCATTTATCGTTTGAAAACATTTTTCTTATGATGACTACATAGTACTCTACATAGTCATCTCTAACACCTTATTTTAGTAAAGAAATGAAAGGAGCCTTCATTCCCAGGTACATTAAGTGATGTAGGAATGGAAAGGCCAAAACAACCACTGCAAAAGGTATGAACAATTTAAAAGAATAAAAAGGTTAAAGTTATATAATATCTACTTTAGAAAGCAGTGAAACGGGAGTAGATGATTTAAATTCCCAGACAGTAAATACCCTTTGTCACTGAGCTGATGCTCGCCTGACTTTTCATCCTCCTGCCGTATCTGCCAAGTTTGCACGTGGACACAAGGCCTGAGTTGGCACAGGCAGAGGAACTCTCCTGGGAAAGAGAATGCAGCTGAGCCTCAGGAGTTGCACAGGGCAGCATCTCTACATGGCCTGTGTTCTCCACAGGACATTTGCTGAGGTCTGAGTCATCAGGCTGGCTGGGTTGCTGGGCTAGAAAGACATAAAACTCCCGCAGACTCACCATGTTCCCCCAATCCCCAAGGCTGCGCAGAGCATCCCGAATACCTGTCTGAATCATGGACTTCAGTCTCCATCCCCACTGCCACCCTTCTGGTGTAGGCCCTGCTGGGCCTTCTGCTCAGAATGTCAGTGCCTGTGACATCTCCAGACCCAACCAGAGGTCTCTGCTAGACCTCCTCTAGGGGCAGAATGAGTTTCAGAAGCTCATTCTCCTCAGCTCTGTTGGATTGACTAGGACTGAGTGACATGACCTCAGGTCTCCTTGCATAGGGACTTCACTGGTGCAACCTTTGGTGATTACAGACCTAAAGCCCTTCTCAAGGCACTACTTTCCCATGAAACTTGTAGAGGTGTTGGCTCTACCCAGGCAACCTGGAAGCGGTGCCTTCGACTCTGTGGTTCTTCACAAGAAACACATCAGGCCTCCTTCTGGGTCCATATAATGAACAGCCAATCCCACCACCATCCACATCTCTACCCACCATAGGCCAAGAGAATTTAATTGAAATTGACCTCTCCTGCATTCCCTTCATGCTCACAATCCAGCGGTCTGCCCAGTCTTAAATTCTTAACTTTGGGAAATGAAAAATTTTACACCATTCTGTATTTTCCCAGTCACGAATGGAAAAATTCTATGTGTACATCTTTTAGTATATGCTCTTTATTTTCAAAACCAGAAGTTGAAATTTCAAGAACTGTTTCTTCCTACTAGCAAGAAGAAATTGGGCCTAATCAGAGGTTTAGCATTAGGATCTTGTATCTGCTATGAAGTTACAATACCGGTTTGACACTCAAAAGCCAAAATTTTTTACTGATTTCCCCCAGCCAATCCCTCTGAGAATAACTAGTGTACAATCCTGTATCCAGTGACTTATGGAGTGGGAATTAAGTGGGAAGTAGAAGAAGTTAGAAAAGTGGAAAAATATTTATTTTAATTATAATGAGGCTGGGCATGGCTGCTTACGCCTTTAATCCCAGCACTTTGAGAAGCCGAGGTGGGCGGATCACCTGAGGTCAGGAGTTTGAGCCCAGCCTCGCCAACGTGGTGAAACCCGTCTCTATTAAAAACACAAAACTTAGCCCAGCATGGTGTTGTGTGCCTGCAATCCCAGCTACTCAGGAGCCTGAGGCAGGAGAATCGCTTGAACCTGGGAGGCGAAGGTTGCAGTGAGCCAAGATTGTGTCACTGTGCTCCAGCCTGGGTGACAGAGTGAGACACTGTCTCAAAAATAAATAAATAAATATAAATACGTAAATATAAATATAATGAAATATCTTAAAATATAGCAAAAACTGTTAAACCCCAAGATATATTCAACATGTGTCAGTGGTCTGGCTGTTTTGCTGATTATGCTTAATTAACTAAAGTATGCAAGGCAGGCAGAGTTAGGAGCTGCTTTCATTCTCCTCTCCCTTCCTTTCTGCTTCTTTACTTGCAGGGCACTTGCTCCCACCTTGTCTCCTATTACTTATGAGAGTCAAGGCTGTTACAAGTGACAGGGACATAAACTGCTGGTATCTGCAGTGTAGCTGACACACACATTGTCCAGCGTCTTCAGCAAGAAACTGTTTCCTGGTTCCCCAGCATCTTTCTCTTACACAGACTCAGAGATCCTGCTAAGCTGCTCCGCAGAGAAGCAGCGCATGTGGGCAGCGGGGTCACCCCAGCAGAAAGCTCTGTGTTTGGGGCTGTGCCGCCATGGGAAGGATATGTGTACGCTGCATGTAATAACAAATGCCAGCATCTTCGGCCTCCACCCTGTTGATTTTAAGTGTAAAGTCTGTCCCTGCCCCTCTTGCTGCCACTGAACCTGTCTGGGGCCCCAGAAAACCAGTTGGAAACCAACTGGAATAGGAGTTGTGGAGGCTTCCCTGGCCTCAGCAAGATCTGACTCAAGTAGGCAATGCCATTACTAACCAGGAGACTCTGACTATATAACTGCCCGAGGAGTTCATTTGGCCCTCTGCCTAGACAGAGCCGATTCATCAAGACAGGAGAATTGCAATAAGGAAAGAGTAATTTACAGAGAGCCGGCCATGCAGGAGACTGGATTTTATTATTACTCAAATCAGTCTCCCTGAGCATTCGGGAGGGGGTGGGTGGGAGGACCCAGTGAGCCAGGAATGCTGATTGGTCAGAGGTGAAATCAAGGGGATTTCAAAACTGTCTTCTTGTGCTGAATCAGTTCCTGGGTTGAGAGGCCCACAATATCAGACCAGCCAGTTTATTGATCTGGGTGGTGCCAGCTGAAGGGCAGGGTCTGCAAAATATCTCAAGCACTGATCTTAGGAGCAGTTTAGAGAGGGTCAGAATCTTGTAGCCTCCAGCCACGTGACTCCTAAACCATAATTTCTAATCTTGTGGCTAATGTTAGTCCTACAAAGGCAATCTAGTCCCCAGACAAGAAGGAGGTCTGCTTTGGGAAAGGACTGTTTCTGTCTTTGCTTAAACTATAAACTAAGTTTCTCCCAAAGTTAGTTCAGCCTACAACCAAGAATGAACAAGGACAGTTTGGAGGCTAGAAGCAAGATGGAGTCGATTAAGTTAGATTTCTTTCACTATCTCAGTCATAATTTTGCAAAGGCGTTTTCAACTGGATCTGCATATAGGCCAGCTCTCTAGGGGTGACGGGTCAAGAGATTGGAGTCTTGATCATCACAATATCCCCACAGGATCTTGAAATAATGAGAGAGATATACAAGGTTATGCACAACAAACTTTATGTGTCATTTTCATAGTTGCTCATTTCTTGTTTATTTCAGTCTATACAATGTTTTTGTAATTTTGATTCATACACCAAACGTATTTAATTTCAAAAAAGAACCGAAAGGATGCAAGGCACAAAAGGGTGTCCAGAATTCTCTTACATCATCTTTCTCTTTGTAAATCAGATTATTCCCTTGAGCTCAGGTCCTTGGTTCTTCTGGACTTTTCCTCACTCTCGCAGATCTAAACATCACATGCCCCATCCTAGAGCATAAGATGTACACATCTAACACGTGGACAGAACACACATGGGAGGTAGTGGGGCCCCCAGAGCTCACCTTTCCACCCCATTCTCCTCTCTCATCTCCTTCTTTCCTTACCAGGGATCCAGAGCATTAGCAGCCTCAGGAGCTGAGTAAGGAATCTCATTGTGAGAAGGTGAAGGAACTAAGGAGTCCTGATCAGTAAAACCAGGGTTAGAGCTGAGCTTTTATCTCAAACTCACAAGGGAAAGTCCTCCCTGGGGGACAGTATGCAAATCCCCTGGTGTGTGCATTTATATGGAAAGAGCCTTGGGGAACTGGCCTATGAGCAAAATAACTTTAATATCTTCTCTGTCTGGAGAGAAACCAACAGGCATAAAATTAATGGCGCCTAGTTGAAAGAAATTTAAGTATTTCCTTCTATCTTCTCTAACAGATTTCTAGTTTATTAGTACTTCTCAAGTGCGTTTTTCAAGTCTCCTGTGTATGGTTGAGTTTCCATAAATATTCTGATGATTCTTATCTCTATGTTCATATTTGTTTGATAGAGTCCAGATTTGCTCTTTTAAAAGTTTTTAATTGATACTAAACACATAAAGTGTAGAAATGTTAAACGTGCAACTGAATAAAGTTTTATGTATATTCTGCATCCAGATGAAGTGGTAGAATATTTCAACTTTTCCAGATTCTTCTCTCATAAACCTTCCCTTCAGCGGTGATTCCTTTATCCCAACCAAGGTAACTGGCGTTTTGACAACTATCACAGTGGTTTGGTTTTCCCTGGACTAGAGCCTCATGTAAATTGAAATGGACACTTTGTTTAGTTGATTCTAGCTTCTCTCTATTTTTTTTACTATTTTTGAGGCCTTCGTTTCTTCCTGTGATCTAAGTTACTGTCTGCTGTTATTTCCTGTGATTCTGAAGAATTTCCTCTTGAATTTTTTGTAAAGCATGTCTGCAAATAATTTCTCTTTACTTTAAACAGGAAAAGTTTTCACTTTGCCTTTATTTTGTAAGCAACTATCATTGGATATTGAATCCTTGGTTGAGTGCTTTTTTTTTTAGCATTTAAATATGTAATTCTACTGTCTTCCTGAAGCAGAAGCAGCCGCAAATAAATGTCTCGAACACTAAACAGGGAAGGAAGTGGTAGTTTTATTTGGCTAGGAGTTACGGTAGGCAGATGCCTCAACAACTGAGGTCCTTGACAAAGAAAACCTTGGCCCTTTTAAAGACTTACAGTCTGAGAGGTGCACATGTGAAAGGGTCAAGAGTGTGTGGGAAGTGACTAGGTGGGGGTCTGAGCAGTTGAGCTAGAACAATGCCTTCTGGGGAAAATTCCTCCACACCGTGTCCATGATCTATAGGTAGGATTGTGGTTAGCAGCGGGCGTTTAATTCTTAACCTGGCCGGGGGTGCCAACTGGTCCTTCCACTGACCTCCTCTGGCTGACTTTTAACTTCTCCTTTTGAAATGCAACGTAGAAGGCTAAAGGGGAAGTGGCCTTAGAAGCTTAAGAGGAAGGGGTCTCCTTTCTCATTCTAGCCTTCATTTGTTCTGAGGAAAAGTTAGATGAAGGCTTTATTATTGTCCCTCTGTATACAGGGAGCCACTTTTTTTCTGGTTGCATTTGAGATTTTCTCTTTGTCTTTGGTTCTGCATTTTTACTATAATTATGAATAGAATAATATAATATGAGTATCATTGTGATTAGCCTGAATACATACTATTGATTTTTCAATCTACGGACTAATGTGTTTCATTGCTTCTGAAAAGTTTTTGTCATTATCCTCAGGACTCTCAGATATGCCATCTCCCAGAGATCCTCTCTGTGTGGTTCTCAGCTTTTCACTCTGTTGTGTTGCTGCATGTTCTTCATTGGACTCTTAGTCCTTACAGGGCTATTTGCCTACTTAGATAGCTTTCAAATTGTTGCTTTTTGTGGGGTAAGAAGTGCTGGTATCTCCTACACAGTCATCTTGTTGACATCACTGCCCCAGGACATTATTTTAATGATGAGATTTGACTTGGCCTTGACATTATAATGGACTAATACTTGGCATGTTGGAGTGAGCATTAGGGCATTTAACATGTGGAAAGGATGCGGGTTGTCTTGGCCAGTGGATGAATTCTTGTCGGTTACGTTGACAAGAATCAATATAACTGGGATCTGGACTCTCCTCCCATTGAACCTACTGTCCTGTGCTTTCTCCCATTGAATCTTGATGGGAATGTGTCTGTGATAGAACTAACACTATTTGTCTTCTGAGGCTATAAGAGGTCATCGAGGCTGCATAACTTCAGCCTCATACTCTCGCCGAAGTATAGAGGGAGCCAAGGAGTCACACGGATAGGCAAACAGTCCAAGCTGAGATCCGGCCAACTTCCAGCCAACTTCCGGCATCCACTACCTTTGAGATGACTTCTACTCCACTCATCATCTGACTACATCCATAAACCTTGGTGAGCCCAGGCAACATCTAGAACCATAGAGATGATAGGCAAATGATAGCAGTTTTCATATGCCATTACATTTAAGGGTAATTTGTTTTGTATATAGTACCTAAAATACCAACTTTTAAATACACAGGCCATACAGAAGTAGAAAGTCATTTATTGATGGTAAATGAACCTGGGTAAACTGTATATTTCAATACCAAAGCCTATAGTAAATTACAGAAATAATATTTTACTGGTATAGGGTAAAACAAATAAGCCAGTCAATTAATTAGGGAATCTAAATGAGATCCACATATATGTAGTCACCAAATTAATAATAAAATGCTATAGTCATTGTCTGTATGTACTTGTACTGCAAAAATAAATAAATAAATAAATAAATACCTTAGGCTGAGGATATTATAAACAGCAGAAATTTATTTGCACAGAAGTTTGAAGGCTGCAAAGTCTGAGGTCAAGGCACCAGCAATCTAGGTATTTGGTGAGGACTGCTCCTGCTTCCTAGATGGCATCTATGGCTGTGTCTTCATATCGTGGAGGTGGAAGGGCAAAAGAGGCAACTGTGTGTGAAGTCACCTTCATTAGGCTTTAATACCTTTCCATAGAGTAGAGTCTCATGACCTAATCACCTTCCCAAAGCTCCTTCTATTAATACTGTTGCATTGGGAATTAAGTTTCATTACAAATTTAGGAGGCAGCACAAACATTCAAATCATAGCGGCAATTTAGTTCAAAACTATATATAGTAAGTGAATGGCATTGAATCAATTTGATATATATATTATATCAAATGAATTTTAGCCTCTGCATTTTATCTCTACACTGATGCAAATGTCAATTCCAAATAAATCATAAACTGAAGTATAAAAGGCAAACAAAACATGTAGAAAATAACATAGAAGCATCACTGATGACCACAGATAAAGAAAAAGATTTCTTAAAAAAGACTCACATAACACAAAGCACAAAGGAAAATATCAATGAGATGTCTTTCAAACAATTCCCTTTTCATACGTTTTAAACAAATATGCTTTAAAATATTGTTTGATCAATACTTATAGAAGAAATTACAGAGAACAAAGTTAAGTTATAAAGAATATAGAGGGATTCAGGCAAGATGGCTGACTAGATGCAGCGGGGTGGATCAGCTGCCACCAAGAGGCTAGGAGGACAGACACATTCTTAAGAGATCTTCAGAGGGAAGGCACAGAGAGTGGAGGGAGGAAAGACACAGAAGCTGGGATGAAACGAGAGGAAGCCAGGAACCCTGCATGGGGCTACCAAGCACTAGGACTCCTTCTTGGCCCCCCAGTGACTCCCAGGGAACAGGTGAATTCAACAGGCAAGAAGCAACTCCCTCTCCTTACAGGTCTCTGGAATCCCGGCAGGAGACGACCCCTCTACCACCATAGACACTTAAGTTGTCAGGGAGAGCTGCTTAGAGAAGTGGTAGGGGCAGCACACCAGCTGGTGTGGAACTCTGAGAGTTTGGTGCCACAGTGTCTATCGCAGAGCAAACCAGGGACTCCCATTCCTTTAGGCTCAACTTGCTTCCATAGGAGACATTACCCCTAAGGGAACTGTTGGACCTGAACTCTGCCAGGGCAGTCTTGCCCATCAGATGAGGCCAGTCCGACTTGAGCATCCCTTGATCTGCTGGCCTCTCCCCTCCTGTGGCCCAGCCTGGCTGTGCCTGCTTGCTTTGCATCCTGGGTGCCCTGGGGGCCCACATCAAAGCTCCTGCACTGGTGGACCGTGACTGACCAAGGACAGCTCCAGAGGGGTGGCCCCCACACAAGCCTGCCCTCTCCCTCCCCACACCACAGCTTCCTCCGGCCCACAACTGCCACATCATTTTCCCAGTGCATATTCACACGAATAGATTTTGCCCTCCCTGTTCTGCCAGCACACGAGTGTGCATGCACCCCATGCTGCCACTGCTTCTGACAAAAGTGCACTCTGCTCCCACCTACCCACCATACTACCATTGCAGTCAGAGCCTTAACAGGCACAGAACCCTCCGTCCCAGCCCATTCCAGCTCCCCATCCTGGTGCCAACACTGCTGCCAGACTGCAACTGGGCATGGAGAACGGTGGACCCTCCCCAACCTTGAGCAGCCACCGTTTGCCTGAGGGCGCACAGAGGGCACACACAGATCTGAGCCTGTCAGTTCTCTGCTCAAAACTATACCATCGCATGGAAATTAAATAACCTGTCCCCGAATGAATTTGGGGTAAATACTGAAATTAAGGAAGAAATCAAGAAGTTCTTTGAAACTAATGAGAACAAAGATACAACAAACCAGAATCTCTGGAACAGAGCTAAGGCAGTGAGTGTTAAGAGAGAAAAAAAAATGCCCACATGAAAAAGTTAGAAAGATCTCAATTTAAAAACCTGACATTGCAACTAAAATAACTAGAGAAGGAAGAGCAAACCAACGCCAAAACTAGCAGAAGACAAGAAATGATGAAAATCAGAGTTAAACTGAAGTAGATTGAGACACAAAAAACCTTCGAAAGGTCAACGAATCCAGGAGATAGTTTTTTGAAAAAAATTAATAAAATAGACAGCCAGCTAGACTAATAAAGAAAAAATAAGATTCCAATAGTGCATTTAGAAATGACAAAGGGGATATTACTACTGACCCCACAGAAATACAGATAACCCACAGAGAATATTAGGAACACCTCTATACACACAAACTAGAAAATCTAGAAGAAACGGATGAATTCCTAGACACGTACACCCTCCCAAGACTGAATCAGGAAGAAGCTGAATTCCTGAGTAGACCAATAACGAGCTCCAAAATTGAATCTGTAATAAATAGCCTACCAACGAAAAAAAGCCCAGGACAAGATGGATTCACAGCAGAATTGTACCAGGTGTTCTAAGAAGAGCTGGTATCATTCCTACTGAAACTATTCCAAAAACTGAGGAGTGACTCCTACCCAACTCATTCCGTGAGGCCAAAATCATCCTGAAACCCAAACCAGGCAGAGACAGAACACAAAAAGAAAAGTACAGGCCAGGGCAATATCCTTGAGGAACACTGATGCAAAAATCTTCAACAAAATACTGGCAAACCAAATCCAGCAGTACATCAAAAAGCTTATCCACCACAATGAAGTAAGTTTTATCCCTGGGATGCAGGGTTGGTTCAATATATGCAAATTAATTAATGTGATTTATCACATAAATGGAACTAAAGACAAAAGTCACATGATTATCTCAATAGATGCAGAAAAGACTTTCTCTAAATTAAACACCCTTCATGTTGAAAACTCTCAATTAACTAGGTATTAAAGGAACGTACCTCAAAATAATAAGGTCCATCTATGACAGACCCACAGCCAACATCATACTGAAGGGGCAAAAGCTGGAAGCATTCCCCTTAAAAACCGACACAAGACAAGGATGCTCTCTCACCACTTCTATTCATCATAGTAGTGGAAGTCCTGGCCAGGGCAATCAGGCAAGAGAAACAAATAAAGATCCTCCATATAGGAAGCAAGGAAATAAAACTATTTCTGTTTGCAAATGTCATAATCCTATATCTAGAAAACCCCAAAGTCTCAATCTAAAAACTCCTTAAGCTGATAAGCAACTTCAGCAAAGTCTCAGGACACAAAATCAATGTAAAAAAAATCACTAACATTCCTAAACACCAACAATAGTCAATCAAGCCAAGAGCAAAACCAGGAGTGAATTCCCCCTTGCAGTTGCCACAAAAAGAACAAAATACCAGGGAATATAACTAACCAGGGAGGCAAAAGATCTCTACAAGATGAAACAGTTTTATTATTAATATAAAAATTTCTGCAGACAGTTCACCTTTAAATGCTTGAAGCAGAGCTGGAGTGCTCCCACTGCCCTCCTATGTCACTAAGAGAGGAGCCCAGGCTTCCAGACACAGCCAGCACTGACGACAGGCAGGTGGGTGAGGCCAATAGGAACTGCCTACTCCACTGACCCAGCTGAGTGCAGCTGCATGAGGGAGCTCAGGACAAGCAGCAGAAAAACCTCCCAGTCAGCTCATAGAATCACAACAAATAATTATTGTTTTAATCATTTACATTTTGGAGTGTTCTGATACACTGCAAGAAAATGAAAAAAATTAACAAATCAGGCCAGGTAAAGCACTTGTCTAGGAAGCAGCTTGGTTTCACTCCTCTTTGCCTCTCCTCCTCTGTACATCTTATTTAAATTTGAGGAAATAACTCTGCCCTGACCTGGATTTAACAGATCAGAGATCACAAACTCTGAAAACATAGACATCTGCAATGTGGACCCTTCACACTCTCAGATTGCGCCCCTGTGGGAAGCAGGTGCATGAAAGAAGCATCATCCACCCAGAAAGGGTAATTTAGTTTGAGGACCTGTCACTGTGAGAGGCTGGCTGAAATGCTGCTGGCAGTAAAACACCCCAGTGTCTTCGGCTTCCACCCCATGGATAGAGAAAGAGAAGTAAATGCCAGAGCCACTTCCTCGGAACCTGGAAGGGGTTCCAGCAGCCCGGGCAGAAGCTCCAAAGAAGAGCAGCCTGGGAGCCTCCTGGGGTCTCTGTTGGTACCAGGCTATGGAGGTGCCTACATCTGTGCTGCTTCTACATGTGATGGAGACAAAGTCACCTCGAGTTGCTTCCAAGGTCTCTGGAGACTGAGTCAGGACAATCTGCCCACTGCAGCCTGCAAAGACACCCAACCAGGCAGCACAATGCATTACTTTCCCAAAGGATTATAAGAAACTTGCCCCATTAAAAGGCTCATGCCATGCTTAAACATGACAGAAATTAGCACCCCCAGACCTTTCCACCATTTTCTATGTACATTCCACATAGAAATTGCTGGGGAGGTGTCCTCAGGACCAGGGCAGCTATGAGAGGGGACATGGCATGGTACAGCCCCACCCTCAGGGGCCAGTGGGCAGGTCCATACTTCACAGCCTGACCAGTGCCCTGGGGAGCCTCTCAAGAGAGGTAGACATGGGATGGGAGCAGGGACAGAGGTGCTCTGAGACGCAGAGGACAGGTTCAGGGCTGTGGGCACCTCTGCCTCATGGTTAGCCTTGGGCTCTCTGCCTTGGTTTCCTAATGAGAATTAAGGCATATCACCTCTCCCTGTTACACTGTAATTTCCAATTTGAGCTCATTATCCCTGTGGTCAAAGCCTAAAGCCCCTGCATGATCTGCAGTGGGAAATGCACTCACCTTGAAAGTCCATCACCAGGAGGCAGAGGAACAGGGCCAGGAAGCGCATCTTGGAGTGTCCTGGGATCCGCTCCTTCTGGATCTAAGGGCAAAAGGTGTGTGGTTTGGCAGGTAGTTCCTGTCAGCTGTTCTAGAAGCAGGGCCCATGCCCCCAGGGTTAAATAAACACAGGTTTTCATGGAGTTAATTTGCATGTCTGACAGCTTGAACCAGAGCCCCTCTCCAGGATGCTCACTGTATCTGCAGCTGCCAGGAGGTGGTGGAGCTGATGGGGGTGACTCAGGTTCCACAGAGATTGAGGCTGTACTGAGCAGGGCCAAGATATTGCCCTGTTCACAGAGCTCCTCTCCAGAGGCTGGAACAGAGGTCACCTCAGAGTCAGCAAGATGTCTGCAGCAAGATCACTGGACATTCTACTCTTATGGAGATGGGGCTTGTTCTGCTTTATGCTCTAAGTAGATGCCAAGGTAACAGCTGCTTTGAGCCCAAACGGGACAGTTAGAGATCCCAGGAGCACCCAGCTCTCCTGTGTTCATAGGGAACCTCTTGGCCCCTCTGGCCTACTCCATCATGGGAATCTGTTAGGAGGCAGATCCAAGAAGTGGGAGGGAAGTGGATCTTCCTAACAGCTGTCAGAAGTAGCTGAGGCCAGGGGAAGGGCAGGGGTCCAACACTTGATTTTTGTGTCCCAATTCTAAAGACAGTTGGATATTATATTCCTAAATTAGGGATTACTCCCATCTAGTGAGTCGAGGCATTCCAGAAAATTGATTGCTATGCACTGCAAAATATTATAAAATGCCTTTTGAACGTAACTAAAAAATATGCAAAGTAAATTATAGTCATTTCTATACTTTGGACAATTTTGTCGCCTCACTCAGCCTACACCAAATATACTTCCCTAGTGAGTAGAAAGGGGAAAATAGTAAGCCAAGGTGGATCCTATCTGGGTCAGGGGCCACCCAAACCCTCCATGAGGGCTGAAAACACAGGCCCCTGAAGACAATCAGAGGCCCAGAGAATCACAGTCCATGACGATGCTCTGTAGAGACAGCTTCTCCTAGATGGTTGGGGGCTATCTGTGGCTGTGTCCTTCCTTCTACACAATAATGTGGGACAGAGCAGGTCTTTAAGCAAACCCTAAGCAAGGCCATCCTGTGTGTGCCCCTCTGACCTGGACATAAAAGGCACTAGATTCACTTAGGAAGTGAAATGACTTGTGATCATGAGAAACAGGAAAAGAAAGGGGGATGAGGAGAGAGAGGCTGTTGTGTGTGTGTGCACAGAAAGAGTTGGTACTTTAACAGTTTAATACACTCAGTATGACCCCAAAATGTCAGATTCTCTTCACTGGAACATATTCATGTCTTTATTATTTGTAAAAAGCACCTTTGCATATGTAAATTAAGGATATTAACATGAAGAAATTATCTGGATTAACCAGGTGTGCCCCAACTGCAATGACAAGTGTCCTTATAAGAGAGGGAGAGAGATGTTTGACACAGACAGACAAGAAGGCAATGTGACCACAGAGACAGAGACTGGAGTGATATGGCCACAGCCAAGGAAAGCTGCAGCCACTAGAGGGTGGAAGAGGCCAGAACAGACTGTCCCTATGTCAGGCCTCCAAGTCCAAGCCTGGCCATATAGCTTTGGTGACCCACATGTACACCTCTGGATGGTCTCCAGGAGCCAGGAAGTCTGGAGTAACTGGATGGCCTCAAAGAGAAGTCAAACAACTAGTTCCTGCCTCAACTGATTGCTCTCACCCTGCAACCTTCAACCATTGTTCCTGCTCAGCCTTCCAAAAACTTCCCCCCTCTAGACATTAGGTTTCTCAAGACCCCCACCCCTGTAACTATGTAATTTACCTCACCCTTCCCTTTGCTTGCAACCGAGACCCCCCACCCTTATGCTCAGGCCTGTTTGTAATAGAAGACAGCTACCTTTATGACCATACATCCTGTGACACCCTTCCCCTCCCTAAAATAGATTACTACCTTTAACTAACCATTTGCCCCAACCGATATAACCAATCCCCTTTCCTACTTCCCTTGCCTAACTCCTCTTTTAGACTTGGCCAGCTTGCACCCAAGCATGAAATAAAGTGGCCTTATTGCCCACATGAAGCCTGCCTGGTGGTCTCTTCACACAAGCAGCATGCCTAACACTTGGTGCCGAAACCCGGGATGGAGGAACTCCTACGGGAGACCAAACTGCCTGTCCCTGCTCTTTTTGTGCTCCCTCGGTGAAGAGACCTACCTATGACCTAGGTTCATCAGACCAGCCCACAGACCCACTTACCATCCTCAGATCAGGTAAGCAGTTTGCCTCAACTCTCTTCTTTAACACTTCTCTCTACCCATCAGCTTCCTTTTCCTTTCAGTTTCATTTTCCTCTTCCTTTTAGCAGAGGCAAGAAAGACAGCACTTTCCTTGAGGTTCATGACCAGAAAAAATCCCGCGTGGGTCACAGAACCAGGAAGACAGTCTTCCCTCAGTGACTGATCATTGTGGAGACGTCTGTTCTGGTCATTCACTCCCATTTTTATGTGATGGATCAATGTGGGGGACTCCCCCTTTGACCAATTCATCCCAGGTACAGACCAAGGTTTAGGCTGGGATGCCTGCTAAACTGCTTGGTCATGCATTCACTTTCCTTGTCTCTGTCCCTCTTCTTAAACTATGGGCAACCTCCCACCCTCCATTCCTCCCTTCTCTCCCTCATCCTGCGTTCTAAAAAACCTCAAACCTCTCCAGCTATCACTTGACCTGAAACCTAAGCATCTGATTTTCTTCTGCAATACTGCTTGGCCACAATATAAATTGGACAATGGCTCTAAATGGCCAGAAAATGGCACTTTCAATTTTTCTATTCTGCAAGACCTAGGCAATTTTTGTCAACAAATGGACAAATTATCTAAAATTCCCTATGTCTAGACATTTTTTTACATGCCAATCCCTCCCTAATCTCTGCTTTCAATGCAACCCATCCCAAATTTTTCTTCTCTCCCTTTCATCTATGCCTCCTACTTCCACCAGTGAGTCAGAATCCTCCTTGTCCATCAACCCTCCAGACCTTTCTCCTTCCTGCCTGTCCTAACCAGACCCCAATCCAGGCCCTAACCCCTGCCCATAGCCTCTCTCCACCTCCTCTGCCTGCAACTCACCTCCTTATGCCCTTCCTTTCACCTCCCAACCTCATACCCAGGCAGGTTTGCAGTTTAACCTTGCAGCTAACTCCTCTGCCCCTTCCCAACAATTCCCCCTTCGAGAGATGTCTGGAGCCTGAGGCATAGTTAGGGTGCACACCTCTTTTTCTTAATCTGATCTTTCCCAAATTAGCCAAAGGTTAGGCTCCATTTTGTCTAATCCTCCAATACTTAACCCAGTCCTATAATCTCACCTGGAGTAACTTAAACATCATCCTTACTTCTACTCTCACCCTGAAAAATGTTTATCACCCAATCAGCCCCTAACATTAAAAAAGCCACAGAAATAAAAATCTGGCCCTCAAACCCCACAACAGGAATTAATCAACCTCACCTTCAGGTGTTCAGTAATACAGAAAAAGCTGCCCAGCAGCAGTGCATCTCAGAACTACAAATGCTTGCCTCTGCTGTAAGACAAACCCCAGCCACACTGCCGTCTCACAAAGACATCAAAGTGCCTAGACTGCAGTGTCCACCCTCCAGACCTTGCTTCAAGTGTTGGAAACCTGGCCACTGGGCCAAGGAATGCCCACAGCCCAGCATTCCTTCTAAGCTCTGCCCCGTCTTGTGGGCCCCCACTGGAATTTGGACTGTCTGACTCACATTGATGCTCCTCAGCTTGGTGGCTAAAGACTAATGCTGCCCAAACATGTTGGAGGCCCCCTGGACCATCGTGGACACTGAGCTTTGGGTAAGTCTCGTGGTGGAGAGTAAGTCTATCCCCTTCTTAATCAATACAGCGGCCAGCCACTCCATGCGAACCTATCTCCTTGGCCTCCGTAACTTGTGGGAATTGACGTCAAGGCCTCCAGGCCTCTCAAACTCCCCAAGTCTAGTATCAGTTAGGCCAGCATTCCTTTCCACATTTTTTCCTAATCATCCCCACTTATCCATTTCTCCTGTTAGGCCAAGATATCCTAACAAAACTGTCTACCTCCTTAACTATTCCTGGGCTACAGCCACACCTCATTGCTGCCCTCCTCCCTGAACCCTCAATAGCTCTCCTTATGTCCCCCTACCTTAACCCTAGGGTGTGGGTCACCACCTCCCCATCCATCCTGTAGTGCCAAACCCCTATACTCTCCTCAACTTCTCTGAAACTCACCCAAATTCCTAAGGAAATTTAAAGGCCCTGCTCCTATCTTGCCGCTTACCCTCTTCCTCCATTTTGTATGCCAAGACATTTCCTGGTTCCACCCCCGGCTGCCACCCTTAACTTTCTTCTAAAGTAAATAAATAACTTTCTTTTCCAAGGTACCCCATGTAACTTCTGGGCCTATTCTTCCTGCTCCCTTGGCTGCCCCACATAATTGCACCTATTATTTACCTGTACAAAATCCTTAACCCATTCTTTGCTATACCAATCCAACCCAACCCTTTTCCTTATACACTGATGAAATTCAGGGTTGTGCAGTTGGAGTTCTTACACAACAGCCACGTCCACATCTATTTGCACTCACGTGTGCTCTTACCCTGGCAAAAGGGCTGAAAGTCAACATCTATACCGACTCCAAATATGCTTTTCACATCCTCTATCACCACGCTGTCAGCTGGGCAGAAAGGAGCTTTTTCAGTACACAAAAATGTTCCATTATCAATGCTTCTTTAATAAAAGCTCTCCTTAAAGCTGCCCTTCTCCCAGCCAAGGCTGGAGTCACCCACTGTAAAGGACACCAAAAAACTTTAGATCCCATTGCGCAAGGAAATGCTTATGCAGATGAGACAACTAAAAAGGCAGCAAACGCACCAATATCCCCCCCAGCAGACAATATTTTTCTTTTTCAACAATCACTCCTACTTATTTTTCTTCTGAATCTTTAACTTACCAGTCGCTTCCCACTCAAGGCAGTTGGTTTCTGGATCAGGAATAATTTCTTCTTCCTGCCTCGCAAGCCCACTCCACCCTTTCTTCCTTTCATAATTACTTTCATGTGGGATATAAGCCTTTGGCCCATTTCTTAGAAATTCTAATCTCCTTCCCTTTATGGAAGTCCATCCTTAAAACAACTGCATCTCAGTGCTCCATCTGCCACTCTACCAACCCCCAGGGATTTTTAAGACCCCCTCCTTTTCCCACTCACCAAGCACAGGGGTTTACCTTCATGCAAGATTGGCAAATTGAATTTACTCATATGCCTCATGTCAGAAAATTCAAATATCTTCTTGTATGGGCAGATGCCTTTACAGGGTGGATTGAAGCCTTCCCTACTGGAACATAAAAGGCCACCGCTGTTATTTCTTGTCTGTTAAATGACATCATTCCCCGATTTGGCCTACCTACTTCCATACAATCTGAAAATGGCCCCGCTTTCATTAGTCAAATCATCCAAGCAGTCTCTCAGGCCCTTAGCATTTAATGGAATCTCTATGCCCCTTACTGCCCTCAGTCATCAGGAAAAGTAGAAAAAGCTAATGGCCTTCTAAAAACACATCTTACCAAACTCACCCTTCAACTAAAGAAGGACTAAGTATCGCTTCTACCTATTGCTCTTCTCCGAATTCATGCCACTCCCCAGGAAGCCAAAGGATACAGCCCCTTTGAACTCTTATATGGCCACGTCTTTTTGCTTGGGCATAACTTCTTCCAGACACTAGCCCTCTTGGAGACTATCTTCCAGTTCTCCAACAAACTAGGCAGGAAATTCGTCGAACTGCTAACCTTACCCACTCCAGATACCCGGCCTTCTGAGGACATCTTAGCCAAATAATCAGTGCTGGTCAAGGATCTAACATCTCCAGCTCTGCGGCCTTGGTGGAAGGGTTCCTACCTGGTTGTCTACAGTACCCCAACTGCTGTCCGTCTACAAGATCTTCCCCACTGGGTTCACCATTCCAGGATTAAACTGTGCCCATTAGACGACCAGCCTAGCCCATCCACCTCCTCTTGGAAGTCACAAGTGCTCTCTCCTACTTCTCTTAAGCTCACTCTAATTCCTGAAGGGTAGACACAAACCACACAAGTTTAGTTTACATTCCAGCATTAACATGAATCCTTCTCTTAACTTTGCTGTTTGCAGCAGGACTCTACTGCTAAAGCTTGGTCTACACCTCACGAGCTCTTTATTTCTGTTACTTTCTGTCTAATCATATTTCTAATTGCACTTCTTGTCTACATTTAAATGCCCTATGCCTGCTTGCCTTGACAGTTCACTGTTTTTCTCCAGACCATTTTAGCTAATATCTCATGGTTCTACCCATGAACTTCTACCCTTGACTCCTTCCTTGAGTGGATAAATGACACTATGTGACAAGGGACACTCCAGTTCTTTCACCCTACATTTTCAATTTTGCCTTGCCCCCGGTCTTTTGTTTTATGTGGCTCCTCCACCTGTATGTGTTTACCTACTAACTAGACAGTTACCTGTGCCTTAGTCTTCCTTATTCCTAGAATCCAATTTGCCAGTGCTAATGAACAACTTGCCTGTCCCCTAATTACACCTACTGGACAAAAAAGAGTCATCCAGCTGATTCCATTACTTGTGGGAATAGGGCTTGCAGCCTCCACTGTAGGCCTTGGAACTGGCATACCAGGGGTCACCATCTCTATCACAGTGTTTTATAGTCTGTCTACTAATTTCTTTGCTAGCATTACAGACATGTATAATACCTTGCCCGTCCTTCAAGCTCAAATCGACTCTTTAGCTGCAGTTGTCCTTCAAAACCGTTGTGGCCTCGACTTACTCACTGGAGAAAAAGGAGGATTCTGTGTATTTCTAAATAAGGAATGCTGCTTTTACTTAAATCGGTCCAGCCCAGTTTATGATAATATCAAAAGACTCAAAGACAGGGCCCCAACATTTGCTAACCAGGCAAATAACGATGCCAAATCCACTTGGCCGTTTTCTAGCTTGATGTCACGGCTTTTTCCAATCCTTACTCCCCTAATACCCATCTTCCTTCTCCTCTTATTCGGACCTTGATTTTCTGATTAGTCTCTCAGTTCCTACAAAACCATATCCAGGCCATCACTAATCACTCTATATAGCAACTACTTTTAACAACTCCACAATATCACTCCCTGTCCCAGGACCTCTCAGCTGCTTAAGATAACATGCCTTGCTGACTCTCCCCATTCATTTGCCTGTCTTACCCCCAGTCCTGTTTCATAGTCTTCACCCTTCTAGGATCAATCAGAAACACTCATCCAACACTCATGAATTCTAGGCAACACCCGGCTAATGTCAAGATGCAGTGTGACACCTCTCCAGACCCCTCACATATGCCTTTCAATCCAAGTCTTCTGGGACCACTCCCCTCCAAGCTTGACCCAAAGCTTCATCACCACCCACCTTAAAGCTATTATGCTTAAAAGTTATTTTTAGAGAATTCATCCTATCAGGACAATTTCAAACTCAAAAATATGCTAACTGGCACCTTGCTAAATACATAAAAAGGCACCCTAAGCCAAAGACTTAAACACTTAACAAAACTAAAAAAATTGCACTTTTAGGTGTCCACGCAGCCCCCTGTCACACTAGAAGAAGTCTTTGAGAAACATTGCCTTCTTCTTTTTCTTTATACATATACAAGAAGATGGAAATGTCAGGCCTCCGAGTCCAAACCTGGCCTTTATAGCCTTGGTGACTCACACGTGCACTCCTGGATGGTCTCCAGGAGCCAGAAAGTCTGAAGTAATGGAATGGCCACAAAGAGAAGTCAAACAACCAGTTCCTACCTTAACTGATCGCTCTCACCCTGCAACCTTCAACCATTGTTCAGCCATGTGAAAATTTCCACACCAAGACATTAGGTTTCTCAAGACCCTCACCCCTGTAACTCTGTAATTTATGGCACTCTCCCCTTTGCTTGCAACCAATAGTCCCCACCCTTATGATCATGCCTGTTTGTAATAGATGACCCCTACCCTTATGACCATGCGTCCCATGACACTCTTCCCCCACCTAAAATAGATTACCACCTTTAAGTAACCACTCGCCCCAACCTATATAACCAGTCCCCTTTCCCACTCCCCTGCCTAACTCCTCTTTTGGACTTGGCCCGCTTGTACCCAAGCGTGAAATAAACCGGCCTTGTTGCCCACACGGAGCCTGCCTGGTATTCTCTTTATGCGAGCGTTGTGCCTGACACCCTAGAGCCTCTGGAGAAGCCTGTCTGCCAACACTGTGATCTTGACCCAGAGAAACTGACTCTAAACTTCAGGCCTCCACAACTATGCATTTCTGTTGTCTTAAGCCACCAAATTTTTGGGAATTTGTTACAGCAGCTCTAAAACATACACAAAAAGTACTCAAGGAAAGCCCAGACTAAAGGTGCAATGGTTATTTGCTATTCCTCGTTCAACTTTCGAAAGCTACACATAAATGGATTGGTGGAGGAGTTTATGGTGGAAAGAAATGCACGTGAAACCTATAGCCCCTAGTGAGGAACTTCTGTGTAATGAATAAGGATGACTTTTAATTGAAAATGACACCTGGTAAGAAACATCTTACACAGCCTCTTCATTCTAGGATATTCAAAGTTACAAAAAACAGAGCACTGAGTATTCTTTGAAAAAAAAACTAAACTAAACAAAAAGAAACATTGGCCAGGCGTGGTAGCTCACGCCTGTAATCCCAGCACTTTGGGAGTCCAAGGCAGGCAGATCACAAGGACAACAGATGGAGACCATCCTGGTCAACATGATGAAACCTTGTCTCTACTAAAAATACAAAATTCAGCTGGGCATGGTGGTACATGTCTGTAGTCTCAGCTACTTGGGAGGCAGAGACAGGAGAATCACTTGAATCCAGGAGGCGGAGGTTACAGTGAGCTGAGATTGCACCACAGCACTCCAGCCTGACACAGCAAGACTCCATCTCAAAAATAATAAATAAATAAATAACATTTAAATTTAAATTTTAAAAAAGTTACATTTAATGGCACATCCTCTGGATAAACCCTCAGCACATCTCTTGATATCTGTAGTGCCCCATTTCACAGATGAGATCATTCATCAGAGGGCAGGGGTGGTTTTCCCAAAGTCAAGTGGTCAGCAAATGCTGGGACTGGGATTTAGTTTCAGGTGTGTCTGACATTAAGTCTGTTCTTTCCATGTGGACAAGTCCAGCCCACAGATGATCCCACTGCCTATAAAATGGGAGAAGAGACAAAACCACAATGCTGTGAAATTCATAGATCCCCTTTGCCTCTATCCCATACCATGTGAACCCTAACATTAAACTCAGCCCCTTCTGCAGTTTCTTCTACAAAATGCAACTTTCTTTAAGCCTTTACAAACTCTGAACATCTTTATTTCAGACTTGGGGGAAGGAGCACGTCTTGCCTTGCCGTAACCCCTTCCTCCTCTCTTCTATCCGTTTCCATCTCTGGCCCTGTCCCTCCCACTCAGATTGTGTCCTGCAAATCTAATTTGTCCTCCTATTAGGCAAGCCTAGCCTCCTCTTGGGAGCAGTGGGGTCTAACCCCCCAGCTCTCAGATAACCCAGAATGTACAAAAGTTAATTAAGGGGTTTACCCAGAAGATTTCCTCCCTAAGAGGAATTCTGGTGCTAGCCCTCCTCATGACAGCTGGGGAGCTGGGGTATGTAAACACCTCCCTTGTCACCACTGATTGAGGGCTATCCAATGGGATGCTTATTCCAGGCCCTGAAGTCTCCATCTTTTGTCAAAATTGACACCAAATGCTGACAAGTCGGAAAGGGTTGGGAGATCAGAGAGAAACCATGCCCTTCAGAGAGGCAAATGCCATTCTCTCCCTGTGTATGAGTTTCCTGTGGCTGCTGTAACAAATCACCATGTCCTTACTGGCTTCAAACAGCATCAATTTATTCCCTTGCCATTCTGGAGGGGAGAAATCTCACACAGGTCTCGCTGGACTAAAATCAAGCTTCCCTGTGGACACCAGTGGGAAGAGCTTGTTTTCTTGCCTTCTCCATCTTTTAGATGCTGCTGTCTCTCCTTGGCCATGGCCTTTTCCTCACATCACTCAGCCTCTCCCTTCATAGTCACATCTCCTCCCCAGATCTGACCCTTCTGCTTCCCTCTTATAAGGACAGTTATGATTACATGGGGCCCACGGTATAGTCCAAGATAGTCTTCCCATCTCAAGAGTCTTCATCACATTTGCCAATTTCCTTTTGCCATATAATTTAACATTTATGGGTTACAGAGATTAGGGCATAAACATCTTCTGGGTGGTAGGAGAGGTTGCATTACTTGACCTACCAAACTCCCTTAGGATCCCCAACTGTCCTCCCCTAAGGAAGAAGAATCCAAAGTCACACGGCTGGGAGAAGGAGAGAACAGGGAGCAGCAGCCAGCAGCTTTATAAAACAAGAGAGCTGGAGGGATCTCAGTCAGGGCCCTCTGGTCTGGGGGTTTCCTGGGATGGAGGATTCTCTGCTACTGCAGCTCTAATGTGGACATCAGAGTGTGGAGATATTTGCTAGAGACTCCTCTGACTTTGTGACCCAGAAGAAAAGAATCGCTACTTAATTGCAATCTATGAGAGATTGGTAAAGGCAAATTAAATGGTTTCTTAACTTCTGAATTTCTCTACCCATCATAAGAGGAGAAGTGGCAAGAATTTAGAGGAAACATACCTCCACAAATGAGGATTTGCCTATAGTCTTAGCTTGGGTTTCTAATGATGAGGATTTTCATGCAAGCACCATATTTACAAGCTGCAGAAACCCCTGAGAGAGAAGGAGGAAAGTGAGGCAGGCAAAAGGAAATGAACAGTGAAAGGCACATCAGCCAACAGCTACTCATAAGGACAACCGAAGCTCAAGCCCACGTGGAAACACGGGAAAATGCCTCTGGGCTGTCGCACCCGAGAGGTGAGGGAGCTGGGGTGTGTAAACACCTCCCTTGTCACCACTGATTGAGGGCTATCCAATGGAATGCTTATTCCAGGCCCTGAAGTCTGCCGTGTGTGCAGGCAGAGCTGCCTTCCCAGCTTCAGAAAGAGCAGCGAGGGGTAGGTATGGCCTTCAGGAGTCAGCAGAAGTACAGTGAACGGGAAAGGCCAAGGGTAAAGACAAGGGCTGCTACATCCACACAGGAAAGGTGTGTATGTTAAATCTGGAGGGCCCTCATGTCCTACATCTCTCTGGAATAGGATCCTGGCTGGTCAGGTACAAGCAGATGCCCTAGAAAATCAGGCCTTATGACAGGCAGCAGGAGTTCTGTGCACAGGTTGCACCACTGTGGCTTGGCCACCCGTAGTCATGCATGCAGTAATACTCCCCAGAGTCCCCAGGCTGCAAGGCACTGATGCTGAAGACATAGCTGGTTCCACTTCCCCTGCCACTGTATCGAGCTGGGACACCTGGGGCCAAGGTAGTGACGTGAGATATAAGGGGTTCAAATCTTTGTCCAACTTTTATTCGGATCCAAGATATTTCACCATGTACATCTTCACTGGCTTGGCAGGAGATGGAGACGGTCTCTCCCTGAGGTACAGACAGGGATGCTGGCATCTGGGTGAGGATGATGTCTCCATTTACTGCCAAAGAGTAAAAGAAGAAAGTGACATTGATGGCGTGCAGCAGGAACATGCACCAGGCAGCAGTTGCCCTCACTTATGAGAGACGGTTCATTGACCTGGCCTTTCCCAGGGCCTCCACCTTACCTGCCCTCCAGAAAGTGAGGCTCCAGAGGAGCTGCACCTGAGCTCCCAACAACATGCTAGTGGGCAGTGCTCAGAGTCTGGATAGTGCATGAGGCATCGGACTTTATAGAGACTTGGACTGGGAAGAGGAATAGGGCGGGCACATGCAAAAAAGAGGCACCAAAGCAAGGACTTACTCAGCCTATGTGGTTGTAGGGTTTTGACCTGCGAGTGCACGCAGTACCCTTTTGATGAAATCACCAGTATTAAGAAGACAACTTTTCTATTTTTTGACAATGAATAAAAAGAAAATGATGTCCCTACCTGGAGGGAAAGGCAAGAAGAAATACATCTCTTGTGATACTGACCTTCATGGCCAGCCTAGAATTAGATAAGGTATTAGTTCAACACTGCAGAGGAGCTTGACTCAGGAAGTGAAGGAACTCCTGAAGTTAGAAGGGATGTTAGTGTAGTTCAAGTAAACTTCACTGATAATATTTTTTTCCTTCAGATCAAGGACTCTGGTGTCTCACTTTCAAGGCTCGTCTCACGCATCTTGGGATGAAGCTTCCTTCATCCAGACTAGTCCATGCATCCTCCACCCAGGACCTGATGGACATTGCTTTTAGAGTTACGTGGAGCCACCACTGAAGGTGAATCTCAACTTGTGTCACACAGATGGTGGTGGCCACTTGTGAGATGGGGCTTCCTGGCTGAGAATCCAACTCAGGACCCTTGGATCTTTGATAAATGGTTCTCACTTGTGGGTTCCTGAGGCTGTGGCTACAGGTCTCAGTTCCAAGTCCCTTCTTCCCACACTCACAGCCTTTCCCAGGACTCATTCTGGCCTCCTCCATGCTGGGAAGCCAGACGCACCCTCAGGCTACCTTCCTAGAATCCAGCACTAACTGCCTGGAAGCTTTTCTCTGTAAACCCTCCAAATGCAACGTCTGACAGAAACCTGGCTGGAGCAGCCAGCATCTTCCCATTAAAAACTCCTGATTTTTCTTGGATGAATAAGCAAAAACAAAATAAAACAAAACACAGAGGAGGAGGGCAAACTTCGACACAATTTTGCTGTTGAGGAGATATAACTCCCAAATTTTATGTCTTTTTTAACTTCTCTTGTTGCTTCTTAAGCATAATTCTATTTTTGTGACTTATTAAAGGATGGAGGAATTAAGGAGAATCAAGAGAATTTATGCTTAGAATATAAAAAGAGAAATGGAGACAGGAAGAGGGTGAAATTCATAAGCGCTTTGAAGTAGTTTGGGTTTCTCCAGCCATGGACGCTGCAGCGTCAAGACGCCAGGGGAGGACATCACTAATTACGATTCCAGCCCTTCATGCCTCAGACTCCCACAAACACACACACATATGACAATGCATTTCTTCTCCTAAAGAGCAGGTCTATGGCCCAGCCAGGCTCTTTCTCTTAAGTATCTTTTCTGGGTAAGTTACAATAATTTTAAAAGCAGTTAAAAGAAATGATGGCAGTAATTTAATAATAAAAAAAAAAAGACGTTTGAAGTTTGCAGTATTTACAGTTTATACAGCAGCTTGGTGACAGCAGAAAGGCCCCGGTTGTTTATAGATTTCTGCTTTGCATCTGCACCACTTCGACTTTTCAGTCTTGGGCCAATGCCTCACGTCTCAAGAGGGCTGCAGTGGCTCTAAGCATCACGTCCTCTCGTCACTATTCCAGAAAAAATTGCAGAGCAAAGCTCTTCACCTTCCCTCTTTTTAATAAGAAACCCAAATCCTTCCAGACTGCCCACTCTTCACTCCCCTGACATCTCACTGTGAGGCTGATCCCATATGCCCCAAATTTCTGCTCCCGTCCTGGGCTGGGAGAGGCTCGCTGTCCTCCCCACATGCAGCAGGACAGAGCTGGTGCCTGTGCACCAAGGGAACGGGGAATGACTGGGTTTAGGTGCCAAGAGCTTTACCACATCTTCAATCTCACCACACTTCTAAGTTGCATTGAATGGAGAGGGGAGATACAAAGACACTTTATATCTAGTGGGACTGGAACAAGCCAGGCCCTGAAGATGACAATGAAGTCAAGTTTCTAGTTTTCCAGATGACAATGTTAGTGTCATCAGTCATGAAAATGTGGTCTGTGAGTTTAAGACCAGAACAGACTTCCAGGCACTGTAATAAATGGGGAAGAGATCTGGAATAAGGTTCTCAATCCAGGACGAAGGTCAGCCTTGTGCTGCCCGAGAGCTTCCGGGCACTGACCCTGGGCTGTGGAGAAAGCACTTGTTGTCCTGAACCATAGGGCTGAGGACCTGGGAGGAACCAAAGGCCCTGCCCACGAGGCTGCCTCACAGGGGCTTCCGGGAAGGAAACTGCTCACACTCCTACAGGGGCTGCAGCAAGCCCAGAGCCCACGGCCAGTGTGAAAGACACAAAGACTGGGGCTTTAGGGCTAGGCCTGAGTCCAGCTGTCCTCAGCTCTGTCCTCACTGCTCCTGAGTGGTTGAGACCCTGCTGGAGCCAAAGAGAAAGGAAAAGCAAATATCTCCAGAGTCTTTATTCAGCCAAATGCTGTTCTGCTTGGAAAAAAAAGAAGCACATGCTAAATAAACATAAATGTAAAATTATGTGTGTAGCTATACACATATTTGTAATATGTAAGTTTAGATACACATTATATTTGTGTGTTTACAGATATCTATATTGTAAATGAATATCATACGTAACTTTAATAGCTGGTAGAACATTTCATTTTAAATTTTTCTCCTGGGTTCAAATTTCTGCTCCAACACTTGCTAACTGCATGGCTTTGGGCACGTTTAGGCATTTTTCAAATCATTTCCTCTCCTGCTAAATAAGACTACTGCTAATATTTGTATCATAGAATCTGTGTGAGAACTAAATGAGGTGATTTTCTAAATAAAGGAATAAATTATATATATATATATGTGTTATATAAATTTTACATATCAAATATACACTTTAGATGTAAATTATATTGACATATCTATATATGTTATGTATCTATATTATGAATAAACCTAATATTTCTATAAATAGATATAACTTCAATTACTAATATAAGTCATTTTTTTTTTTTTGAAAGAAAGGAAAAGAGAGGAAAGAAAGTGAGAGTGAAAGAAAGAAAAAAAAGAATGTACGAGAGAAAGAAAGAGGAAGAAAAAGAGGGAGAGAGAACAGGATTCTTGTTCTACTGCCCAGGCTAGA
>CAUYLG010076941.1:0-13290 GCA_963573385.1 Cacajao melanocephalus
CAGCAGGTGTTTGTCCCCGTGCGCCTGTTTTGCCCCCTGCAGGTGTTGGTACCCTGCCCTGTGAGTGCCCCCTTGCTGGTTCTTGGCCCCTGCCCCGTGAGTGCCCCCTGCCCGGTGAGTGCCCCCTGCCTGGTGAGTGCCCCCTGCCCAGTGAGTGCCCCCTGCCCGGTGAGTGCCCCTGCCCGGTGAGTGCCCCCTGCCTGGTGAGTGCCCCCTACCTGGTGAGTGCCCCCCGCCAGGTGAGTGCCCCCTGCCTGGTGAGTGCCCCCCACCAGGTGAGTGTTCCCTGCCTGGTGAGTGCCCCCTGCCTGGTGAGTGCCCCCTACCTGGTGAGTGCCCCCTGCCTGGTGAGTGCCCCCCACCAGGTGAGTGTTCCCTGCCTGGTGTGAGAGCCCACCTGGTCTTCCCACGCCTCCCCACCTGGTGTGAGTGCCCAGGTCAGCCAGGCTGCAGGGTTCTCAAGGAGTCCAGGCACCCGGCCCAGCCCCTGGCAACCCTCTTCTCAGCAGGCCTGGACCCAGAGCCGCATGCGGCATCGCCAGCACTTCCTGCCCCTGGGGTTCTCGTCCCTGATTCACCTGAGCCCAGACCACACATGGCAGACAGGTTCCTGCCCAGACCCGACGCCTCTGTCTGCTTGGGACACTGGCTTCCCTCAGGCACTGACCCTCAGAACAGACGGTGTCTTTTAAACCTGTGCCACCCTGTTTTGTCCAGTAAATGTTGTTATTTGTAAGCAGCTGAATGATGTGGTTTTCCTGGCTTTGCTTCACGTCACCCCTGAGGCTGTGGCTCTGCTGTTGCCCGCCCTTGCCCCGTGGCTCCTGCAGAGGCCTCCACCCCCCGTCGACTCACGGTAGCCACGCAGGCTGGGCTTCTCACCTCTGCCAGCTCCTCCCATGTCACCTTGTGATGATGACAGGGGCCCAGGGGACCGCCGTCATCATCCCTGTTTGTGGTGCCGGGACTCAGAGCTAGAGCCTCCGTCCTAGTGCCTGGCTGCGCGTGGGATGCGGGGCTGGGGGCAGGACGCGGGGTGCGGTGCCAAGCTCTCACTGTCTTCTCAGTGGGCCTTTGACACCACTTTTATCTTCCCATTAAAAATGTGTGTGATGCTGTGACGATTCTAACTCCTTAGGCTCCACTCCTAGGAACAGACCTCGGAGGTCAGGAGGTGAGAACTTCCAACCCGCGCGGCCGAAGCTCCAGAGCCCACATGCCGTTTCTCTGCCTTTGCCTCCTGTCTTTCCACTGAGGTGATCAGCTGTTCCCTGCTCCTGTCTGGGCTGTGGCGGGCAGTCTGTCTCCTGCAGACGACACCTCCAGAACTACCCCAGGCTCCGCAAGACACCACCCGGCATCAGGACCTGCCAGGCCAGCGAACCCGGCACCCTCCCGCAGCGTGGACGCAGCCACCATGTGGCTAAAGACACAGAGTCTCCCTGCCAGGTGGGAGGGCACAGCTGCCTGGGGCTGTCCGCTCTCACTGATCCCTAGCGCTCTAACAGTCCTCGGGGTCCCAGGGCCCACTTCTGCCCAGCAGCACTGAGTCACAGGAGCCCAGCTTCAGGGGCAGACAAGGACCCGAAGTCCAGCCCCAGCTCCTCTGATGCTGACCTTCGGCTGACCTCAGCGTTTCCAGGCCAGCTCTGGCCGCAGGCTCTCTGGAGGAGCTGCACAGGACGAGGCTCCCTGCTGGGCCCTCGAGGCCATCCTGAAAAGGGGTTCTTGGCCTTCCCATTTTGCAATGATAATAAAAATTATATCTTTAATAGATATTATTTTACATGTGAAACAAAAATAATCGTATCGTTGTTACTTAAAACTTCAGCAGATGGGGGCAGGACTCCAGGTGTTCCATGCCCAGCAGGTCCTGCAGGCCCGGAACCTTGGACCCTGTCACTCACTCGGGTCCACAGTCGCCATTTGCCCCACCCACCCGCACCCATTGCCTGGCGACGGCCTGCCCAGCACCACCCACAACACGAGGCGGCCACTCTAGGCTCCTGAAGGACTAGCTGAGGAGCTGGAGGGCAGCCAGCTCCCAGGCCCAGCCCCGCTGTGTCAGCCGAGCTCCTCAATGCAGCTCCAATACCCTTGCTGAAAACAGCGGCCTCGGGAGCCTGTTTGGGGGCATGGGAGAGCCTGCTGGGCTCACAGGGGCCCCACCTGCTAGAGACACGCTGCCTGCAGATACAGCCACTCCACCTGGTGTCAGCCCGAGGCAAGACAGTGGGCTGGAGGTCACAGAACTGGAGGAGGAATGCCCATCCTGAGGGCGTCTTGTAATCATCTGGGGTAACAGACACGTGAGTGCGGAGAACCCTCCCTGACCCAACACATGCATCCCTGAGATGAGAGTGTGGGCCAATAATTCCAGATACTTATCAACACACGCACACCTCCACTGGGAACCAACACAATGAACTCCCAAAGTCTGTCTTGTCAGAGAAGCCGGTCCTTGTCAGGAAGAAGTTGCTGATATACGTGTGCCTGTGAATGCAGAAACTGTCCTCTGACATGAGGCATGAAGAGGATGAGGATGGGAATGAGGATGAGGATGAGGATGAGGGTTAAGATAAAGATGAGGATGAAGGATGAGGATGGGGATGAGAATGAGGATGAGATGAAGATGAGGACGAGGATGAAGATGGGAATGACGATGGTGGATGAGGATGAAGAATAAGGGTGAGGATTAGGATGGGGATGAGGATGGGGATGAAGGATGAAGATTAAGGATGAGGATGAGAATAAAGGATGAGGATGAGAATGAGGATGAGGATAAGGATGAAGAACACGGATGAAGAGGACAGAACGAGGGTGAGATGGGGATGAGGATGAAGAATGAGGGTGAAGGGTTAGGATAGAGAATGAGAAGAATGAGAATGAAAGATGAAGATGAGGATGAGGGTTAGGGTGAGGATGAGGATGAAGATGAGGACGAGGATGGGGATGAGGATGATGATGATGAAGGATGACAATAAGGATGAAGATGAGGATGGGATTAGGATGAGGTTGAGGATGAAGGATGAGGATGAAGATGAGGATGGGATTAGGAGGAGGATGAGGATGAAGGATGAGGATGAGCATGAGGAGGAAGGAATGAGGATGAGGATAAAGGATGAGGATGAGGATGAAAGCTAGGAATGATGAAGATGAAGAAGGATCATGAGGATGCAGATGAGGATGAAGGATTAGGATGAGGATGAAGATGAGGGATGAGAATGAGGATGAGGATGAAGAAGATGGAATGAGGATGAGGATGAAGGATGTGGATGAAGATGAAAAATGTGCATGAGGATGAGGATAAAGTGTGAAGGATCAGGATGGGCATGGAGGATGAGGATAGAGTTTAGGATGAGGATGAAGATGGAGGATGAGGATGAAGATGAGGCTGAGGATTAGGATGAGGATGAAGGTCAAGGAAGTCAATGAGGATGAAGGATGAGGAAGTGGATGAGGATGAAGGGTGAGGATGAAGAGGATGAGGATAAATTATGAAGGATGAGGGTGGGTATGGAGAATGAGGATGAGGAAGGGGTTTAGGATGAGGATGAGGATGGAGGATGACGATGAAGGTCAAGGATATAGATGAGGATGAGCATGAAGGATGAGGGTGAGTATGAAGAACGAGGATGAGGATTAAGATGAGGATGAGGGTAAAGGATGAGGATTTGAATGGGGTTGAGAGTGAGGATGAGGATGGGATGAGGATGAGGATACAGATGAGATTAGGGAATGCAGATGGGCATGAGGGTGAGAATGTGAATGGGTGACCTCTGAATCCAATGGTGAGTGTCCTCCTAGTGGAAAACAGGACACACAGATCCATAGGAAGGAGGCCATGTGGTCAAGAAGGGAGAAGTGGAGCCGTGTGGCCACAAGCCCAGGAACCGCTGGGGCCCCAGAGGCTGGGAGAGACAGGAAGTGTCCTTCCCTGGAGCCTCTGGAGGGAGCTCAACCCTGCAGATCAAACCTGCTGATTTCAGACGTGACCTCCACGGCTGTGGGAGAAGGTGTGTCTGCTGCTCAAGCCTCAGCCCGCAGTGCTTTGTTATGGGAGCCCTGGGATGCTGGTGCCCCATCCTGTTGCCAGGAGTGAGGAGGGGCCCTGTGTCAAATGATGAGGTGGGGGCTGGCCTTCCCTCACTGGTGTGGGCGTCAGGGCTGACTAGCACCTGCAGCATCCTTGGGACTGGATGACCAGGACCCAGCGCTTTCCTCAGACCCGGGTGCCTCCAGGTCTCCAGGGCATGGGGTCAACGGGAATGACCCGGCAGAAGGCCCGCACCCCAAGCGCTGACCATTGTCCCCTGCGGATTTCCGTCTGCCACATGCTCTTCTCAAGAGCTCTCTCTGATGTGCTTGGAAGACTTCACCAGCCCTGGGGGTCTCCAGTGTGGAAGTGGAGGTGACGGTGTGGCCTGGGGCATCTGGGACGGTCTCTCGGGTCCTGGCTAGGGAGGCCATCCTGGGGGTCCCAGGGAGCAGCTGCTGCCTTAGATACGGGTGGAGCCGCGAGGTTCACCTCAGTGTTCTCCTTACCTTCCCCCTCGATAGGGACAAGGCCTGCACAGGGTCCCTTTTGAAGCAGAGTGCTAAGGAAGGAGTCCATGACACAGGCGCCATTCAAACAAAACTTGGAAGCCTCTTTGAGAATGAGGTCAGGGCTAAAGGCCCTCGCAGCCTGGCTCCTTTCCTCTCTGCGTTCATTGTCCCCTCGTTCATTGGCCCATGCTGGAAACCAGCGACAGAGGTGGGACCGGGGCTGGAGAAGAGGGGGCCACGCGGGCAGCTCTCCGGTCCTGAGCCAGTCCGGGTGCCTGCATCTGTTCCCCCGGAGACCTCCTCACACCGGCTCTGCCCCCACAGGTGGTCTTCAGCTGCGAAGGGACCCTGAGTTAGACTCTTTCCTGAGCCCGCCGCTGGGGCTGCAGAGTGAGGAGCTCCTGGGAGGTTGACGTTCCTTTTGGGCTCCACACGGAGGTTTTTGGAGCTTGCGAAGTGCACCGAGAACGTGGGAGAGATGCAATTCCTAAGGAGCCCCAGGCGGGTCCGTCCATCCCACTTTCTTTCTGCGGTCACTTCCTCTGCTGAAATCCTCTCACCCTGCAGGGCGGGCTCTGGGCCTCGGTGACGGGGAGGGGTGACTGACTTCGACACTCCCCGGGGACTGGGAAGTATTTCCTCGCACAGGTCATTCCAGTGGGTTCACCAAATGGAGGGCCCTGAGGGGCATGAATGCCCAGCACACTGCCAGCGACACCCTAAATACACACCCAGGTGCCTCTAGCTGCCAGGAGCTTGTTCCGTTCTGTGGGGACGCAGGGGCCCGTCAGGCCTTCTCTCCGAGACGCCAGGATGCTGAGGGCTGCCCGCGCTCTGCCATCCGTCCCTGCCTGGTCACCGCCTGCTGGAAGGGCAGACCCGAAGGCCCCTCCAGGGTGGTGTCCATACCCCTGACTGAGGCTGGCCTTTCCATGGCCTTGGTGGCAGCCCACAGTCCACCCTCCAGGAAGGCCACAGGATCCAGAGAGGACGAGGTGCCCTCCACGGCAACACAGCTGCCACAGCTTCTAGGAGGATCCTCGGGGCCACTATGGGGCCACTTGCCAAGCTGTTCCCCCTTCTCTCTCTCTCTCTGGACCTGCTTCGTCCTCTGGAACCCAGCCTGCCGCTCTCCTCAGCATTCCCCACACACGGGTGTGGCCACGAAGCCGCTTTCCTTCCAGGGAATCGAGGAGAGGGAGGTGAGCCCCTCCCGACGGGGTGTGGGGTATCCCCATGTGGGTCCCTCAGACAGCCCAAGAGACCGTGGAAGCCTCTGCCACGGCTGGATGAGTGAAGGATGTCCTTCCTAGTCATCCGCTGCTACGTGAAAATGACTCCCAAACTCAACAGCGGATAACAAGTGTTTCCTCCCTCAGCAGAGCTTGAATGAAAGAAGGGAATTGGGGTACGCTTACAGCAGTGAGGCCTCAGGGCACTCAGGGTGGCTGCATCTCGGGGTGCCAAGGTCTGCAGAGGTGACGGAGGATGAGGGGGCCTCGGCAGAGCTGCCTCTACTTCCTCAGCACACAGCAGGTGGGCAGGGTGGACAGGGGTGACCTGGCCCGGGACCTGGGCCCCACCTTAGACCTCGGCTCCCCTCCGCTTGGAAGCAGCACCAAGACCCGCAAGCCCTGCCTTAGGGACCCCGGCCTCACCACCACCATCCACACGGCCCCCACACCCTCGGCTCTCATCTGGGCCACAAGAAGGGCTCCTAGAGTGCGCTGCCCACCGGCCCACCCTTCAAGCTTCCCTGGTGGACTGGCCGGGCCAGCAGAAGCCACAACCACCTCTCATGGTCACCGCAGAATGGGTCGGGGTGTCAGGTGACTCTCAGGGACTTGGAGCAAGGACAGAAAATGACCCCCCAGACAAGGGCAGACACAAGAGGGGACAATGTCAGAGGACACAGGCCTGACGCAGGCCGAGCGCAGCCACGCGTGGAGCGGACGGAGGCCCGCTAGACGCAGCCTGGCTGGAAGCCAAGGACCGAGCCAGCCGCTCAGCCTGGAGGGAGCAGGGGAGCTGGTGGCCAGCCAGGCTGGCAGCTCTGAGCCCTCACTGGCTTCCCCTTGCTGTTCTTACTCTTCTGGAATTAGGGAGGCTGCTGGGAGGTAGAGGAAGCCCCTACCCCTCCTCAAGGGCGGAATTGCGGGAATGCTGAGTTTCCCAAGACCTCCTTCCCGCCCTATCATGCCGGGCCAGCAGCCCTGCTCCTGGCGGCCGTGGGCCTGGCCTGTGCTCAGCGCCAGCGCTGGTGGGTCTTCCAGGCCATGATGGCCTCGCATGTCCTGTCGCAGGTGAGGGGTTGTTTCATGTTTCAGAAGCAGAAGGACCTGCCCTCCCTGTCACCTCAACACAGCACCTGGCGGAGAAGCAGCTCCTCTGTCTACCCCGGGGGCTCAGACGCCCCTCTGCAGCCGGAAAGTCGGCCTCAGGTGGTGAGAAGCTGGCAAACTCCCTGGTCACAAGTGCGTTTGCCGTCAGGGGCTCCAGACCTGGCAGCTGGTTGGGAACTGGTTATCCTGGACCAAAGCCTTCCCTCACTCCACCGTAGTGGTGGAAGGAGGTGGCTTGTCCGAGGAACACGGCGGTGAACAGCCACGCTCAGGTGCAGAGACCAGGCCTGGCCCCACCTCCCCGCAGAACTCCCTCCTTCGTGCCCATTCTGACCGCAGACCCGGACGACACCCAGTTCCACTCCCCTCATTCTTGCTTTCGGAAGCATCAGGTAACGGCAAACCCTCCCGTGCAGCGACCACGTGAACACCGCGGCTACGCAGGCTATTTCTTACCCTCTCTCAGCGCGGGCGGCTCTCCAGCAGATGGACGATCTCAAGGCTCTGCATCTTACATGACCGCTTGATAAGACCGCAAATGGCTTTGGATGAGTCCATTTCCCTGTGTCGTAAACACAGAAAAACACAACCCGGGTGTTTCTTATTCATTCGAGCTTTAGCTCAAGAGCGCGCTCCTCGGTGGGAGTTCTTTGAAACAGAGGAGACACCCAGGTGCACGGAAGAGGGTCCCACGCGGAGCCCCGGGGAGCCCCGCTGGGGGCTCTGGGAAGTGGACGGCGTCCACACGTGTCCACGCATTCATCGTGTGTACGAGATCCAACTCCCTACCTCCCGGGGGTGCAGAACGCATGGCCCAGGGAGACTGCACCCACCTCGGGGAGGACTCAGCCTCTCGAGATAGCTAGGCCCTTCCTTCGGCGGCCGTGGCCTCCCCAGAATCCTACACCCCTCAGCTCTGCCCCCAAAGCCTGCACCCGCCTCGGAGGCCCCCGAGCACAGAGATGGGTCTGTGTGCCTGAGTTCTGCAGACACGCAAACTCAGCTACAACGCTGCCTCGGTCAGCTTCCTGTCAGGTGGTCCTGCAGCTGCTCTGAAAATGGCCGTTAGGCAGGAGTTCTTATTTCCTTTTTCCTCTCGCTTCTCTGTTGTTGATTTAGAAACTTCATGCTGAAACTGAATAGGAGGAACAGGGTGACAGTCCCCCGAAACCTGCGATCCAGCCATGCCAGCAGTAGCCAAGGGCCCATATCTGGTGACTATCGGTGAGGAGGAGTCATCTCTTAGAATGAAGCCTAGACAGTGCCAGGAACCGTGGGTCCCACCAGGCACAGGTGGCCCCAGTACGGCGCCTCCCCAGACCCCAGAGACCTGAGGAACCATCAGGACAGCCAGAACCCAGAGACCCAAGGAAGTGCCAGGATGGTCAGACCCAAGAGACCCAAGGAACCCCCAGGACAGCCAGACCCCAGAGACCCAAGGAACCGCCAGGACAGCCAGACCCCACATGCCCTGCTCAGTGTCCGCCATAGTGACCCATGAGCCCTGTGCTTCACTTCATTATGGGTAGTTTTGACCCTGGTCACCTGGCTACGGTAGGGTCTGCCATCTTCCCCCACTGTAAAGTTACTATTCTTCATTTGCAATTTATTGACTTTTATTTACTTATTTTGGGACAGAGTCTCTGTCACTCAGTCTGAAGTGCAGTGGTGCAATCTCAGCTCACTGCAACCTCCACCTCCCAGATAAAGCGATCCTCTTGCCTCAGCCTCCCAAGTAGCTGGAACTGCAGGTGTGTGCCACCGTGCCTGGCTAATTTTCGTATTTTTTTTAGAGACAGGGTTTTGCCTGTTGCCCAACTTCTCTCGAACTCCTGAGCTCAGGCGATCTGCCCACCTTGGCCTCTCGGGTGAGACTCTGAGACTGCAGGAGCATCCTATTTCTCCCCAAACTCTTTTCCGCTGATCTTAGCATCCGTTGCTGGGTTTTTCCTGCAACAGTGATGCGGTGTTTCCACGTGGCTCTGCTGGAATTCCTCTGAAGGAAGGGCCGCCCCTCCCGCCACTGATTTATTTATTTATTTTTTGTGCCTCCACGTGGTCTTGTGTGTATTTGTGCTTTGGGGGATCATCCCACACTGCCATTATTTACTTAGTTGCTCAGACTTACCCAGCTCTGGACACTGGGCTCTTCTGGGTGGGCTTTCTGGACGCCCCCTCCATCCTTCAGGAACAGGCCATTTTCCCGCATAACCCCAGGCTCACCCAGTTTCTCCCCCAGCCCCAAATCCATCACTTCTCCCAGGAGCCCTGCTCTTCTTTACTGGAGAATGACCTTTAGAGACCAAGGTCGGGCACCAGGTGTGCTCACGGCTGCTGGGGTGTCTGTGAGCAAACAGAAATGTGAATAGCAGATTAGCCTATAATTATCAATCAGCATTTATTGGTGGGTAAGTGAGGGCATGAATGAAGGAACAATTATTCAAAATACTCAAAAGATGGATGTTGAGTAAAAGACACTTCCTCTTTGTAAGAAATAATTTAACTGTCAATGAACATGTGTCTAACTGACGGTGCCTCTCGGCGTTTTCCTGAGTGGAAGACGCTGTGACGAGTGAAACATGGAGGGACACCCAGAGGCCACGAGAATGCTGAACGACACAAAGCAAAACAAAACCAAGCATCTAAAACAAACCTCGAAGTCCCCAAGAAAGAAAGAGCAGACTCCGAAGACACCTGCCTGTCAACAAAATGAGGTAAATTGGCCACAGGTGAGCCTGCTCGTCAAACAGTCTGGGATCCACATTTACCTTTTTTCTGTGCTGCCGGAACTACCAGGGTTAAAAAGACAAACACACAGAAACGGTCCCAGGCTGGGGGCAAGCCAAGACTGCCTGCCGAAAACCAGGGCCACCTGCTCTGAAGGGGCACTCCCCCACCTGCCTCCTGGGATTCCCATGGTCAGAGTCCCCCCGAAGATGATCCTGCAGTCCTAGTGACGAAACGCCCAGGGAAGGCAGCCCTGTGAGCGAGAGCTGCCAGAGGCCACCTGTGCCTGGACGCGAGCTCGGAGTTCATCTACAGTGACCATCTTTAAAGGTATTAACTCTAGAAGAAGGGCTCAAAATCAAAGGCAAACACAGGACACCATGAAAAATACAAAGAGCTTTGAAAGAGCGAAATAAAGCTTCTAAACATGAACTGTGCAGCCACTGAAATTTCTGTTTTTATTTGAGCGCCTGAAGGGTGATCACCTTCGCCTGTGGTTTTCAGCAGTTCCCCTGTGACTTTCCATAGGAAAAGCAACAGGTTAGGAATAGCTGACAGATTTCCCCTTAAAAACAGCCCAAAATGTCCACAGAGAGTGCAGGAGGTGAGCACAGACGAGACATGAAGGCCCACGGAGGAGGGAATGAAAACCTTCCACTGGTTGTTCACGGATTCACAGGCTGGCAATCCCCCAACGAGACGGATAAACTCACATCCAGACACACTGCAGTGAAACCGTAAAGCACGGAAGACCGAGACCTGTAAAACAAAAAAAATTGTCTTAAGGCACGTTAACTACAAAGGCGCATTTGGACTGTGGAGACTTCCCAAGAGCAGAGGTGGGCAGTGACGCCAAGTCCCCCACGCAGCGGGGGCGCCACTGTCGGCCTCAAATTCCACACCCGCCTTGTCGGGTGAGAGGTTTTTCTCACCATCTTGATTGTGATGATGGTTTCATGGGTTTATATCTATATTTCAAAACCTACCAGATTGTAGAATTTCAGTATAATCGTTTTCATAAGCCAGTTGTTCCTGCATAAGGTTGTAAAAAAAAAAAAAAAAGAAGACGAAATGACAAACCATAACAGACAGCCTTCAAGGCAGATCAGACACGATTGAGGAGGAGGTGGAAGCCAGACCACAAGGCAGTGGGAAACATCCAGAGAAGAACAGAGAGAACAACCTAAAACCTAGGATAAAACGCAGCAATTCAAAAAATGGACACACGATGAAGACCACGAGCAGCCGCTAAGCGTTTGAAGTCCCGGAAGGAGGGGAAGGAGGGCCAGGAAGCGCAGCTATCCCTGAGCCAGATAAACACAGAGACAGCGGCGTAGGCAAATCTCAGGAGAACTGCTGGGAACACAGACCAAGGGAAATATCCCTAAGGCATTCAGAGGAGAAAAGAAATGCCATTTTATGAGGAGCAAGAAAGTGATGGAATCCAGGGAGAATGGACCTACACCGTCCTGACGCCAGGAGGACGTAACTGCCGAGCCAGGCTTCCCTGCCCAAGACAAACAGGCTTGGCAAGTGAAGGTGAAACAGACATTCCAGGTTATAAAAGGAAAAGAAAAAAAAAACAGAACCAACTCTTTGGCAAGATCCTGCCCTGAAGGAGACACGACGTGAAGTTACTCAGGCGGAGGGAATGTATCACAGATGGCAGCGAGGACGTGCCAGACGGACTGCGGAGCGCGGAGGACGAGGCTGCCACAGGCCCACACCCTCGCGAGTGTGCCAGAGCAACTCCGTGCGTCCGCGTCCCAGTGGGCAGAACAGGACAGACAAACACATCCGGGCGCGCTGCAGGGAAACCACAAAACACGGACGACTGAGACCTTTAAAGCAAAAAACAACTGTTTTCAGGCGCATTAACTGCAAAGAGGCATTTGCACCGACGGAGGCTTCCCAAGAGCAGAAATGGGGCCGTTCAAACTCGCAGCCAGCAAAGCACAAAAGGCGCCGTGTGCCTCGGACGCCACGAGCTGGACTGTGTGACCGGGCTCTGGGAAGGACGCGCCAAGCCTCGTAAACTGTGTTTAATGAGTTCATGGAGGGAAACTGGAATACGTGAAACGTGACACGCTTTCTCTCTAGTAAAGTCAGAGGATCAGTTTAAATACAAATACATGAGGAACCGCACTAAATAGTCTGGTTAAGAGGCAGACATCTCCAGGGTCAGGCTGGACCTAAAACAAAACAAAACAAAACAGAAACCCATGTGTGGCTTTTGAGAGATATGTCTTAAATATAAGTATATCAAAGGTGAAGAGTGGGAAGGTAGGAAAAGACATGCTATCCAAACTCCAGCCAAAGGGAAGTGATTTTTTAACCCATGAACTATTTAGAATTAAACTCCTACGTTTAGTTAGACCTCACTTGTCAATTTTTGCTTTAGTTGTGATTGCTTTTGGTGTGTTTGTCATGAAATCTTTGCCCGTTCCTGTGTCCAGGATGGTACTGCCTAGGTCGTCTTCTAGGGTTTTTATAGTTTTGGGCTTTATATTCAAGTCTTTAATCCCTATTGAGTTGATTTTTGTGTATGGTGTAAGGAAGGGGTCCAGCTTCGATCTTCAGCAAGACGGATTCTTTATCAGTCTGCCACTGACGGGCGTTGAGGCTGATTCTGCGTCTTTGCTGTTGGAATGGTGCTGCAGGGAACATTCGTGTGTCTGTGTCTTTACAGAAGAATGATTTCTATTACCCAGTAACGGGATTGCTGGGTCAAGTGGTAGTTCTGCTTTTAGCTCTTTGAGGAATTGCCTACTGCTTTTTTTTTTTTAACTTTAAGTTCTGGCATACACGTGTACAACGTGTAGGTTCTAGCACCTTGAAAATAAAAGAATTAAAGAAGAAATCTGAATAGATTCCTTTAAGAAATGCAATCTGTGACTTAAAATTTTATCACAAGGAAAACTCTAGACCTAAATGGTTTTACTGGTGAATTCTTCTAAACATTTAGGAAAGAAGTAACACCAAATGTTTATAAATGCTTCCATAGAATAGAATATTTCCCAAATAATTCTGAGACTGGCATACCTCCATGCCAACAATTAGACAAATTACAAGAAAAAATATTACAGCTCAATCAGTCTCGTGGACATGAATGCAAAAATCCTAAACAAAATGTTAGCAAACCAAATTCGGATTTACATAAAAAGCATCGTATATAACAGCCAAGATAGATTTTTCTAGAAATTCAAGGTTGGCAATTTAACATATTAATAGACTAGAGGGGAAAAAAATCATGTAATCATTTCAACTGATGTTTTTTTAAAAAGCATTTAATATAAGGCAGCCCTGCTAGTAAAAATATCTGTTAAGCAAACTAGAAATAGAACGTCAGTGCCTTAATTTGATAAAAGGCGTCTACAAAGCCCCTCAGCAGGCGTGCTGGGAAGACACGGAGCACTTTCCCCGAGATGGGTCGGTCTCACCACGTCACGCAGCAGGGTGCTGGGTCCTGGCCAGGGCTGACCAGGTAAGGAAAAAAAGTGGCACAAAATAAAACTAGCACTCACCAAAACCACAGCCGTGCCCGTGGAAAATCCAGACGGATCTGCGGAGCCTCAGAATTAATACATGTCGCAAGGTTATTGGGTACGAGGTCAACATAAAAGCTGTATTTCTGCAGATGGGCAGAAGCAAGCAGAAAGTGTTTTAAGATGGT
>CAUYLG010076944.1:0-17653 GCA_963573385.1 Cacajao melanocephalus
GTTTTGCCTCGGCTCCCCATTCTGAAAAACTAGTATCATTTACTAATATATAATCCCGGGGGTTTCTTGCTTGGTTGGGTAGGTTGTTTTTTTTTTTTTTTTTTCCGCTTACTCTGTTGCTCAGACTGGAGTGGAGTGGCAGGATCTTGGCTCACTGCAGCCTCCCCCTCCTGGGTTCAAGGGATTCTCCTGCCTCAGCCTCTCAAGTAACCAAGACTACAGGCATGTGCTACTATGCCTGGTTAATTTTTGTATTTTTAGTAGAGACTGGATTTCCCCATGTTCACTAGGCTGGTCTTGAACTCCTGACCTCAAGTGTTCCATCCACCTTGGCTTCTCAAAGTGCTAGGATTACAGGCATGAGTCACAATTTTCATTTTTATAAGCTCAAATTTATTATACTTAGGAAAGAGTAATTTTACAAAGTTCAATATTACATACTATAGGACTTCATTTCTTTAATCTGCTAATATATATTTTGATTTTCCAAAGAATAATAGTTTCCAATATTTTCAAATCTCATTTTATTATCAAACATCCTATGGGTCTAATGTTATAAACATACACTTCGAGAATTTTTTCTCTAGAGTGCCCAACAACAAATACCTTGTCCATTTCAAAGTGTTCTTCATGGAGTTATCTGGCCTTAAGTGAGCAATTATCATTTATATGTGACATAGCAGAGACATTACACATTCCATGATACAGTCAATGCAAGGAAAATTTGTGAAATGAAGAAATTAACTACAGCATCACCAATCTCATCTACTAAATCATATTCATCAAACATGTACCTTCTCAATATTTTTATACTCATCATTATACTATTCCATTCTTCTATCCTTCACATGCAGTTTCTGATGTTTTCTTCTGCCTTCCTCTACCTATACTTCATTTCACAAAAGAGATCTCTCATCTATTGCTTTTTATTATTACAAAAATAACCTTTTTACTAACACTTAATTTTGGCTATGTTGTCTATGATAATTTGACATTTATCAGAACAGATGAAGTATGCATTTAGAAAGAGGCTAAATTCCTAAATTTATATCATGCAGTCAAAAACATCTTCACTTACTAGTTAGACAGATTGTACCTTGTTTGACAACATAAGTAAATGTTCCCATGATATCATCAATTTTTCAGGCACTAAACTATGCATTAGGAACCCTGGTGCCTGTGACATAGAAGGTACATCAATAGTACCCACTGATTTCCGAGTCATAGTAATCTAGTTATGACAATTGTTTCTTTCAGAGTTAAGTGAATATACAGTGAAGGACACAGTCTTTCCTAGTAAATATTTACTAGTGAATATCCCATTGATTTTAGATTGTTTTATAAGGTGAACAAAATAAAAATGAAACAGCCATTTGGTGAAATAGACATTAACTCTGAGAGTTCAAAGAAGCCTCCCTCAATAAAAATATCTAAAGAAACAATAGGCATAATACATTGTTGGCAAGAAAGAGTATATTCAAAAAGGCACTTAATATCAAACATTTTCAAATAAAAGTGTTTTAAGAATTTTTACTTTAAAGATACAGTTCTAACACTCCCTCACTGATAATAATCTTTCTGGGGGAACTAACAAGTTTTGTGATCTATTCAGGCACTTAAAAAGTACCCTGAGAACCTCTGATCTATAAAGAACAGAGTTATTGAGAGTTTTCCTGAATTAGTTCCAGAATAATTTCACACTGTTTAATAAATACACTTTTCAGTTTGTGTACAAATTTATAGACATAGATTTATAAGTATAATAATTTAATGTGAATTTTATAAATATGGAGAGACAAAAATAAGTTTATGTGTCTAAGAGAACTAAGTCTACTTAATCAACTAAAATTTTAGAAGATTTTGAAATGATGACAGATATAATTCATTAATTTCATTTCTGCTATTATGGGAAATATATCTAAGATAAAGTGTTAGTTTTTTTCAAAAATGTATTAATATATGTCCCAAAAGTTTAAAATATCCCAAGATGCCTGTCTTTATGTGCATACAGAGTTTCCCACAAAATCAAAATTTGGGTACAAAATTTGATAACAACAGATTCTAACTTTCATTTATTTAAATATAGACACATACTAGTTTGGTGCAAACTTAATTGCAGTTTTTTCCATTAAAATTTATTGACAAAAACCACAATTGTGTTTGCACCAACCTAATATATAGAAGTCAATATACAACACAACCAAGAGACAGATATTTTATTGCAAATTGCATATAAAACAAATTTATACCATACTTGTTAAAGTGTAGAACACAAGAATATCTTCTAATATTCAATATTTACAGTCACATGGTTAAAAATAAAAATAATTTCAGAAAATTTATAAGATCTTCTAAAAATCAGTATTTCATTGAAGTTATTAAGCTGAGAGAAATACTTCCCCTTTAATGTTTACTAACCAACCCTGAAATAATATTTCCTTATTTATTATCTTTAGAAATTTTTCCATAAGCTTATATGAATAATGTATAGAATTAATATAGCTAAGAATAAGTTATGGATTCTGAGGCATATAAATTTTCTTAGCAATAATTTTAATTTGCTATATTTTCAATAATGAAAATACTTAAAACTTTTAAAAATTATTTCCTTTTTGTTTTTATCATTTAAATAGTTATAATGTATATAGCAATTTTTATTCCTTCACTCCACAGTATTAAAAATGAAGCTCACAGAATATATGTGATTTTGCTGACATCTGGAGCTAGTAAATGGCAGACTTTCTTTTATTATAATCTCTTGCATGAACAATATATTCATTCTTAATAATTTGATTATTTAGAATAAGAAATTAGAATAATAGATGTTTTATGAGTAAAATATATTTGCATTTTTAAACTCTCATTATATTGGTTTTTATCTGGGCTATGGAAAGCTGGAAATAGTGTGACTTCCACTCTATTTAAGAGAAAAAGCCAGATAACCTACAAAATCAATCTACATGAGTATCTGTAAAAACTTTACTGTTAACATTGTACTTAGTGGTAAACTATTAAAAAAAAATTCTTGAAATCAGGAAAAAGGCAAAGATTCCAACTTTTACTGTTTTAATTCATGATTACAAAGAAGTTCTCAATGTGATAAGATGATAAATAAGTAGACATAAAGATTGGAAAAAACTAAATATAATCCTGCTAATATTCAAAGATGACATGAATATAAGCAAAATTCTAAAAATGCTGAGAAATGGACTATTAGAATTAACAAGTTAATTCATGGAGGCTTCTAGATACAAGGTAAATAAAAATAAAATCAATCACAAAGAGAGAATTATATTTTAAGAGTGATAGTTTTTATAACAGCATTGGAGAAAATCCAGAATTTACTAAAATAATCTAATAAAAGTTATACAAGAGTTTGTTACAAAAGGTGATTGCAATAACAGAATGGAGGATAGTGAAACACATCTACACATAAATGGTCACTTGAGATATGACAAAGGCGAGAGTATAGAAGTGAAAAGGAGTTTCTTTTTGATGAATAGTACCGGATTGGGTCATTTGGATAGTTATATGGGATAAAATATATATAAGAACCACACACAAATATCAATTCCATATGGATTTCATATATAAATATAAATATTTCTACTTTAAATGAAAATGTAGGATAACATCTTTATGTAGTTGTAGTAAACAAGAGTTTTCTTTTTAAAAAGGACATAAATTATGCTAAGAAAAATGATACAATAGTCCATATTTAAAGTAGGAAGTTCAGTTCATCAAAAGACAATAGTAAGAAGGTAAAAAGAGTAGCCTATAGAGTTATAGAGAGGGAGAATATATGTTTGATGGACACATATCCAGAACATGTAACCATCCCTACAAATCAACAGAAATAAAAGATAGCTCAATGGACAATGAATGATTACAACCTTCAAAAGAAAATATCCAAATACAAAATTGTATAAAATGTGTTCAATGTAATTAAATATGCAATTAAATTATACAAGATAAAATCACAATAAAGCTTCACTACACTAGAATGAATAAAATGGAAGAAAATGGGATACAATTTCAGAAATGATTTGGAGCAAGAGGGAACTCTCTGGTTCTTCATATGCATGTATTATGAGCTGGCAGTTACACATGTGGTTATGTATTTGATCTGAAATCTGTATACCTTTGTAGAACCACTATTATAATACTCAAAACATAAAGACCAGCAGAATCCTTTTCAATAACTATAACAAATAATTAAGTTGTGATGTGTTCTATTAATGAAATACCATACAGCAATGAAAACTAATGAACTGTAACTCCACACAACATGTGGAGTATTAACATCACAAATATTACATTAATATTCAAGCTTGCAAAGAATTCGTATGTTTGTCATAAAAAATTGAATAAATAAAGAGGTAGATAGCCATTTTTGAGACCAATCTAGAAATACATATAACAATGAATGTATTATTCCTTGGTATATATTTCAGATTACTTTTCTTATATAGGTTCAAAAATATATATTTTAAAGGATGTTCTTGCATATCTATTTGTAAAGCAGAAAAATGGAAGAATACAGAAATATATCACTAAGCATAAATTTCACTAAGATAATGAAAAACGTAGTAAAATTTTTCAATAGGTATCAACCTCAAAGCATAATTTAAATAAAAATTATAAAAATGAGGTTATACACAAGTTCATCTGTGTACATTTTTTATATATTCACAAACATGTAAAAGGGAAATTGAGTGGACATAACTTAGCAAAAAAGAATGAGGGACAGTGGAACGTGATTATGATACTAGAATAAACAAAATATTAACGGTAATTATTTTAAAATTAGATTAATATAAGTCTTCACTCAGATTACAATAGCATGTCATAACTAACTAAATAAGTAAATAAATTTAAAGAAAAGAAAAACATCATGGATAAAGTGATAATTTTGTAACAGGTATATCTCAGTTAAAACACTGTCCATCAGCCAGGCACAGTGTCTCATGCCTGTAATCTCAATCCTTTGGGAGGTTGAGGTGGGTGGAACCCTTGAGACTAAGAGTCAGAGACCAGCCTGTGTGACATAGTCAGATCCTATCTCTACAAGAAGTAAAACTAAATTGGGAGAACTCAAGAAGATTTAATAAAGGGACTGTATACAAAGGTGTGGATAGGGTATAGTCAATCACAAAGGATTGTTAGCATATTAATCCTTATACTACTAATAACAGGGAAGCTACATCTGAAAGGTCAGAGAAAGGAGTGGTTACTGTGAAGTGTGCCATCAAAGAGAAGCTAACTTATTTTTCAGAAGAAAACACTAATTAGAAATTTAAAATATAAAATAACTATAGATTGAATAGAATCTGAAAGAATTTTAGATTTACTTTGTTTAAGTCTGTACAAATAGGATAAACTAGATGAAAAGATGACTATTTTGTGATTACATGTTGCTAAAACTGACTCAGAAGAGGCAGATAATCTGAATAGATGGATTCCTTTAAATAAGATATAACCAGGTGAATTATTTTTGAACCAAAAAAAGAGTTTCACAAAAATAAGTACTAGGTCCCTACTGTTTTAGATGAACTAAGCAAAAATATACATTCAATACAATGCGTAAATATGGAAGAGAAAGAAACTTCAGAAATTGCCCAGTGTTATTTAAACTTTCCCAGAGATGACAGAATAAAAGATCAGAAAATAAATGTGAAAATATAAGAGAGCTATGGAACCTTTTTCCTCATAGACATCAATAGAAGAAATGCAAAATATTAAGAAATACAACCCTGTAATACTATTAAAGAATAGTATTCCAATGGAAAGTGAGATTCCTTTACATCAATTTTACAGAACCAAATTTCCCTGCCAACACTATTTCCTCCTTTAATCCATTTATATTGAATTAGATGTGATGGAATTGTTCCCCTCGAAATCCTCAATAATTGCTCATTTGAAAAATAAAATGTAATCTTCTTAAAAAACTTTAATTTGCTATTTATAATGATTTGCATTTGTCCTAATCACAAACTTTTACTTATATCGTTAAAGTATACACTTAGCCCCTGTTTTTAAAATAAATATTGTCCATTAGTATTGCACTATGAACAATTTTGCAATTTTCTAATAAACCGTTTCTTCCACTTTCCTCATCCTCTCCAAGATTCTTGCTTAAGGAAATATTATCTAACTCCCAGTTAATACTTACATGATATCATAGAGCTTTCTCTACTAAGATTTCTCTCTCTTATACCTTCATTTGGGATAATTTTATTATCTATAATATCTTAATTCTCAGACATTTAATCACTTTGATATATATAGCTTTGTGTTATTTGTAAAGATAAATATATTCAATGCTCAATAGCAATCAATATGTGAAAACTTTTCTAAACATGTCTATTTGAAGCTGTTTCAGTAATACATTGTTCAGAAAGTGTGGATCAGAAAGCATATTCACTGATTTATTGATTATTTAGATGCAGTAGTTCTTTATTTTCCTCTGGCAAGAAATTCAGTCTCAGTGTTACGGGATCCTTAGGGTGTTGCCTTACCAGCCAGAAACCTCTGTGGCCAGTGGCACTGTTGCCCAGGTTTTGCTTAGGCCTGCTGGTCCCACTCAGCCTGGCAGGCTGCACTCGGCTTGCATGACTGGCCTGGATCCCATGCCTGCCAAGGGTGAACAGAACGGTGAGGGATGTGTTAGTGAGCAAGCATGGGATTCTGTCACTGTACACAATCAAGCATGCTGGCTGTGGTAGGAAGAGCAGCTCCAGGTGCTGGCAAGGGTGCCAGCTCCCTGCAAGGCTGTAGCTGGACCAGGTGTCCTGCAAGCAGTTTTCATGGCTAGCACTGGAGAACACATTGGTGCCCAGAAGCTTAAAGATGTCAGAAACTGCAGAGCCCCAAAGAGGATGTCACAGCCCTGACTAGGGGACCTCTTACATCTGGGCTCTCCAAAAGTTCACAGCTCTTCTCTCCTTGTTGTCTGCAATGTCACAAACAAAGGACATGTTTTAGCCCTGTTTGTGTTACTGCTTTTGCATCTCTGCCATTCAGCAGATTCCTAGTTATTGTACTGTGCATGAGATACATGGACAAGTGGAGGGTGAACAAGGTGAAAAGGAACTTTGTTGAGTGATAGAACAACTCACAGGAAACTTGCAATGGGTAGCTCTTCTCCACAGCCAGGGTGGCCTGACGAGTGTTCAGTTCTCAGCAGAGAGGAGACCCCGGAGTGAGTAGCTCCTCTCTATAGCTGGTCATCCTGATTGTCTGCTCAGCTCTCAGCAGAGAAGAGATGCTGAAGTGGATAACTCCTCTCTGTAGGTGTTTGTCCTGACATCTCTTTTTAAATCTGGCTGAGTCTGGGATTTTTATTAGCATCAGAGGAGAAGAAGAGAATACTGATTGGTCCATAGGCAACCATGGGTGGGACCAGAAAAGTACCATAAGTTCCTACTCTGGTCTGCTGGACTGGAAGTCTGGACCCTGTCCTAGGCTTCAGGTATTTCCTGGGTTGAACGTGGGATTTCACCAGGGACCTACCCATTTCCACCTAGGAGCTTGTCTGCCTTTGGCCACTATTCATGGCAACCAGGTTGTTTGTGTTAAGGGATGCCTTGAGGCCAGTGCCAAGCTGCCCACAGCTCCCCAGGCCTCCCTTATGTGCTCACTGGTGTCTGAAGTCCAGAGGGGGCCAAGGTGTCAGGGGGCTGGTGTGTCAGTGCTGCCCCAAGCATGTGCATACCTGTCTGGGTTGTAACAGCACCAGGGCTTGCCCTCAACTCTGCTCTGAGATCAGAGTGGGCACTAGGAGTGTGGAGAAACCAGGCAATAAGAGCAGGCCCTTCTGATCCTGTGGGGGAAGAGGGCCTCTCAGGCCCCCAAGAGTGCAGAGATGCTTGAGTCCACAACTGTGGCTTGAGTGGCTGCAGTTGCCCCCAGGAAGATGGGGCTCCTGCCTGCTCCCAGTCTCCAAGGGCACAGGGATGCCTGAATCCAGAGCCTCAGCGCGGAGGCTCCCATTATGCCAACTCAGAAGCAGGGGCTCTGCCTATTTCCAGCTCGCAACAGCTCCATGGAGCATGAAGCCCCAGCTGCGCCTCTCTAACTATAGCCAGCATCATGGCAGTGGCCACTCTAGACTGGCTGCCGCTGCCATCATCAGTATATATAAAATTCTGTTTTCACATATTATTTCCTTAGGTATTCTAAATACATTTGCTGCATTGGCATCTGTCATAGTCTGCAAACATTGAAAAGAATAATGTACCTTCAATTTTCTTTCCCTTTTAAGGGACTTGGTGTTTTGTCTGCATTCTAGAGACCATTATTTTTTCTCTTACAATTTCAGTAATCTTATCAAATATTATCAAACTTTATTGTTGACTATCTGAGTCAATTTTTCTTTAAAATTCTTTACTTTTCATTTTTTCATTTTTAAAAATTTATTTATTATATTTTAAGTTCTGAGATACGTGTGCAGATCATGCAGGTTTGCTACATAGGTATGTATACATGTGCCATCATAGTGGTTTGCTGCATCCATCACCATGTCATCTACATCATGTATTTCTCCTAATGCTGTCTCTCCCCAATCACCCCACCCCCTGCTATTCCTCCCCTCACCCCTTACCTCCCAGGCCTCAGTGTGTGATGTTCCCCTCCTTGTGTCCATGTGCTCTCATTGTTCAACACCCAGTTATCAGTGAGAACGTGCTGTGTTTGGTTTTCTGTTCCTGTGTCAGTTTGCTGAGAATGATGGTTTCCACTTTCATCCATGTCCCTACAAAGGACATGAACTCTTCCTTTTTTATGGCTGCATAGTATTCCATGGTGTATATGTGCCACATTTTCTTTATCTAATCTGTCATTGATGGGAATTTGGGTTGGTTCCAAGTCTGCTATTGTGAACAGTGCCACAATAAACATACGTGTGTATGTGTCTTTATTGTAGAATGATTTATAATCCTTTTGGTATATACCAAGTAATGGGATTGCTGGGTCAAATGGTATTCCTAATTCTAGATCCTTGAGGAATTGCCACACTGTCTTCCACCATGGTTGAATTAATTTACACTCCCACCAACAGTGTAAAAGTGTTCCTATTTCTCCACATGCTCTCCAGCATCTGTTGTTTCTGGCTTTTTTTAATGATCACCATTCTAACTGGCATGAGGTGGTATCTCAATGTGGTTTTGATTTTGATTGCTCTAATGACCAGTGATGATGAACATTTTTTCATATGTTTGTTGGCTGCATAAATACCTTCTTTGAAAAGTATCTGTTCATATCTTTTGCCCACTTTTTGATGGGGTTTGTTGTTTTTTTTCTTGTAAATTTGTTTAAGTTCTCTGTAGATTCTGGATATTAGCCCTTTGTTAAATGGGTAGATTGCAAAAATTTTTTCCCATTCTGTTGGTTGCCAGTTCAGTCTATTGATAGTTTCTTTTGCTGTGCAGGAGCTCTTAAGTTTAATTAGATCTCATTTGTCTATTTTGGCTTTTGTTGCCATTGCTTTTGGTGTTTTAGTCATGAAGTCCTTGCCCATGCCTGTGTCCTGAATGGTATTGCCTAGGTCTTCTTCTAGAATTTCTATGGTGTTAGGCCTCATGTTTAAATATTTAGTCCATCTAGAGTTAATTTTTGTATAAGGTGTAAGGAAGGGGTCCAGTTTCAGCTTTCTGCATATGGCTAGCCAGTTTTCCCAACACCATTTATTAAACAGGGAATCTTTTCCCCATTGCTTGTTTTTGTCTAGTTTGTCAAAGATCAGATAGTTGTAGTTGTGTGACATTCTTTCTGAGGCCTCTGTTCTGTTCCATTGGTCTATATCTCTGTTTTGGTACCAGTACCATGCTGTTTTGAGTACAGTAGCCTTGTAATATACTTTGAAGTCAGGTAGCGTGATGCTTCCAGCTTTGTTTTTTTTTGCTTAGGATTTTCTTGGCCTTGCAGGCTCTTTTTTGGTTCCATATGAAGTTTAAGGTGATTTTCTCCAATTCTGTGAAGAATGTCATTGGTAGCTTGAAGGGGATAGCATTGAATCTATAAATTGTTTTCAGCAGTATGGCCATTTTCATGATATTGATTCTTCCTAATCATGAGCATGGAATGTTTTTCCACCTGTTTGTGTCCTCTCTTATTTCCTTGAGCAGTGGTTTGTAGTTCTCCTTGAAGAGGTCCTTCATATCCTTTGTTAGTTGTATTCCTAGATGTTTTATTCTCTTTGTAGCAATTGTGAATGAGATTCACTCATGATTGGGCCCTCTGTGTGTGTATTATTGGTGTACAGGGATGCTTGCGATTTTTGTACATTGATTTTTTGTCCTGAGACTTTGCTGAAGTTGCTTATCAGCTTAAGGAGATTTTTGGGTTGAGACGGTGGAGTTTTCTAAATGTAAAAACCACATGATTATCACGATAAATGCCAAGAAGTCCTTTGACAAAATTCTAAAGCCCTTTATGCTAAAAACTCTCAACAAACTAGGTATCGATGGATCCTATCTCAAAATAATAAGAGCTATCTATGACAAACTCACAGCAAATATCATACTGAATGGGCAAAAACTGGATGTATTCCCTTTGAAAACTGGCACAAGATAAGAATGCCCTCTCTCACCACTTCTATTCAACATAGTGTTGGAAGTTCTGGATAGGGCCGTCAGGCAAGAGAAAGAAATAAAGGATATTCAAATAGGAAGAGAGGATGTAAAATTGTCCTTGTTTGCAGAATTCTTTGCTTTTTAAAAAATATTTTGTAGAAACAAAGTTTCACCATGTTGCCCAGGCTGGTCTGAAACTCCTAAGCTCAAGCAATCCAATCGCCTCAGACTCCCAAAGTGCTGAGTTTATAGGCATGAGCCACTGTGCCTGGGCAAACGTTGTTATTTTTAAAAAGATTATCCCTAATTTGACTTTTTGAATTATTTTCATTCCCATTTTTTTCCTTCCTTTAAGGAATTCCAAGTTTGCTTTGGTCCTTCTTTGCTTTGTTCTGTATTTATTATTTTTTCCTTTTTTTCTGCTTAATTTTATTTTTCCTTTTCAGTGCTATATTTTTATTGGATATTTGTCATTTATGTTTTTTTTATTTGTTCTATGATTGATCTTTTATATTGACAAATCATTAATATCTAGAAATTAGGTATTATAAAATAAAGACTAATTTGTCTAATATATATACAATATATATAGTATAGCAAAGTTAAATGAAATGCATGTAACATATAGGCAATGGATTAAGCTGAAATTTTCTAATAAACACTGCCAAAACATCTTTTTCAATTTCTTCCCTTCCACCTCCCTCAACCCAATGAAGGAGTAAAGATAGTACGCTGTACACAGAGGTGGTTCAATAATTCCACTTCCAAACAACATTTGCCATCAGCTTTCAAAAGCTATTTGCAAAAAGTGTCATTCTGTTACTACTCTTAAATACATCAAGCACTTCCAAATATGAAGAAAGACTAGATATTTTATATAACTTGTCCACCATGTACACAGCAGTATTAAATAAAATTGCACACACATAACAATGGTTATAATCTGAGTTATTTTCTAAATGTGCATTTTGGTCTTGAACCATTCTCCCTTCACTTTCTTCTCTCTGCTTTCAATCCAGTGAACAAGTACAGGCATGTATAATTCTTAGAGATGGTTAGACAAATTCCTTTCCAAAAGTTATTTATAGAAGAGAAGTTTTTCTATGAATTTCAACACACAACATATAAAATAGTTAATATTACTAAGTACTTTGTCATACACTGGCAATGTCTTTAACATCTAGAGACTAGAAATGCAAAATTAGAACTCATTTGTCCATTGTGTGCCCTATACAGAGAGCAAAACAAAACATACAGAAAACATACAGAAAAAAATGTCAGAAAATGTCAAGTATGAACACATTTGCATATTACCTTTTGCAATTTCTTCCCTCCCACATCCTGTAAACCACTGAACAAATATAGACATTACTATAGTGTTTACAAAGGTGTCTTCACAATTCAGTTTCCAAAAGACAGCATTTCTATGAATTTTAGCAGAAAGATATTTGCAAAGTGCTGTTTTATTACACCTACACTTAACATATATGGGGCACTTCTAAACATCTAGATAAACTAAATGTTTTAAGTAAGGAGTTAATTTTTCCACTAGGTATACAGCAGTCGGGAATAAACTACAAATAGGAAACAACAGTTATAACTTGAAAGAATCTTCCAAATATAAACATTCTGGCCTAAAACCCTTCCCATTTCTATCAACCCAATGAGCAAGAATGCTCAAATTTTCAGAAGACAATCTTTCCTACAACTTTTAAAACAAATTCTGCAAAATAGATTAGTTTACTAACTCTACTTCTGTCAAACACTGGCAACCTCTTTAACATCTAGAAAGACTAGATGTTGTGTATAAGGACTCATTTGTCCTTTATATACACTATATCCACAGATAAGTAAAACAAAATGCAGACATAAGAGATTCTGGTTAATCGTGCCTTGCTGTAAGTACAGTGGCACAGAGTTCTTTGCATTTCCCCACCTTCTGTTTCCCCTGAACCAGTGTGCACAAACACAATGAATATTACTTGATAGATGATTTTGCCATTTCTGCAAAAAAACATTTCATGTGGATTGTAAGAAAAATATATTTATGGCAAGGCATGTAATCCCAGCCTTATGGATCAGGCCTGTAATCCCAGCACTTTGGGAGGCTGAGGCGGGCAGGTCACCTGAGGTCAGAAGTTTGAAACCAGCCTGACCAAGATGGAGAAACCTCGTCTCTACTAAAAATACAAAATTGGCTTAGTGTGGTGGCACATGCCTGTAATCCCAGCTACTAGAGACGCTGAGGCAAGAGAATTGCTTGAACCCGGGAGGCAGAGGTTGTGGTGAGTCGAAGGTTGTGGTGAGCCGAGATTGTGCCATTGCATTCCAGCATGGGCAACAAGAGTGAAACTCCATCTCAAAAAATAAAACTAACAAATAAATAAAAAGATGTCTACAAAACATGTTATTTTACTACCTCTAATTTTAACATATCAGACACTTGAGAACATCTAGAAAGAAGAGACATTTTAAAAAACCTTAGCATTGTCAACTATGTATACAGTAGTGAGGAATAAAATGCACACAATAGATAGAATATGAAAATATCTTCTAAATATGGCTAATCTGGCATAGAACCTTCTTCTTTTCCTTCTCTTCCTTCTCAGGTCTTCCAGCTCCATGTCCTCTAATCCACTGAACAAACGTCTATGTATCGCTTCCAGAGCCCATCTAACAACTCTATTTACAAAAATCATCTCCAGAAGACATTTTCTATGATTTCTTTTAAAGAAATGAGAATTTACAAGATGTGTGATTTTCTAACTCTACTTTATCATATGTCAGTCCACAACCTCTTTCTGTCTAGAAAGGCTAGACCATCAGTCACCAGGTGAGGTGGGGAAGAAAAGTTTGCCGCTGCTTCAAGGTCTGGGCCTAGCCAGTAGGCAGCCACAGAGGAGGCCCCTGGTGTCTGCAGGGAAAAGGGTGCAGCCTGTCCCAGCGCCCCATAGCTCACCCACTGACCAGGGGCTGGAGGGGCCATAAGGCCCCAAGGGCCCTGGTGGACGTGGCCACACTCCACATCTCCACATGCTCTCTGCCAGACTGGAATTTCATTTTTCATTTATTTCTAATTTTTTCCCCAAACTGTGTTAATTCCATTTTGGGTTGTCCTTTAGCCTAACACAAAATGGAATTAACAGAGTTTGGGGAAAAATTAGCCTAATTATACTATTTTATTTGTCCTTTAGTCTAATTATACCATTTTAAAATATTACTGTTTGTGCTTTCATTCTTTTATGACTTTAATCATTTAAAATTATTTTAGCTAGTTTAAAAATAGTTGACTACAATTAATCTTCATTTATGGCCATTTGTACTAGTATGACTCAATTTTTCAGTGTTCAAATTATGCTTTTTTATCATTTTTAGAATTCAACTTGAGAGCAACCATTTTCTGTTACTAATATTTACTAATTTTTTTTATTGTTTGCTGCAATGTTAGGAGTTTTTTTCTCATAATTTTCTCTTTTTATTTATTTAATATATATTTTATTGTATTTTAGGTTTTGGGGTACATGTGAAGAACATGCAAGATTGTTGCATAGGTAAATACATGGCAATGTGGTTTGCTGCCGTCCTCCCCATCACCTATATCTGGCATTTCTCCCCATGTTGTCCCTCCCCAACTCCCCAACCCCCACTGTCCCTTGCCTAGTTTCCCCCCAACAGACCCCAGTGTGTGATGCTCCCCTCCCTGTGTCCATGAATTCTCATTGTTCAACACCCACCTATGAGTGAGAATATGTGGTGTTTGATTTTCTGTTCTTGTGTCAGTTAGGAGATTTTAAAAATAAGGGGTAGAGTGGTCTGGACATATACCTATCTTCATAGCTTTAATACCTTATCTCTATTTTTATAATAAATTATTTGAAAAAATGCATCTTTTTGTAGGGCTGAAACCAGAAAATTTTCAGATTAAACTGATGTTTTTGGTTTATTTTGAATAAACATAGACACTGACCTTCCCAGTCTTAAGACTAGAGAAGTAACAAGTAACATTTGTCTTATTTGAATTCCTTTCTCAGAAAAATCAACCAGCAGTGCTCCCCAAGAGTATTAAGAAACTGAAACTTACCAGATCACTGCATCTGGACAATTATATGCCAGACCACTTACCCTTATGACTGCCTCACCAACCAACTGCTTCCTGTTGACTTACTCCTCTTCCGTACCCCTCTCTAATACCTGTTATCCCACAAATGGTTACCTTTTTTCCTTACTAGATAGACTCTTAGTTTTAGTTGGTAAGGGAGATGGATTTGAGACTGATCTCTCATCTCCTCAGCTGCAGTATACAAATAAAGCTTTCTTCCCTGGCAATACTCATCATTTCAGTGACTGACTGTCTGTATGGTGAGCAGCAGGACCTATACCAAACCCTGGCACTTCAATACAACCACATCACCAGTACTTTTTAATATCTGCCTCTTCTAGTTTCCTTCTCAATGTTGTCTGAAACTTCCTTCTTGATTATTGCATAGTTTCTGTTCTGCACACTTTGCATACTCTTATTACCCAGCTTTCCCCAGTGTTGTGTCTGGAAAACTCCAAAATATTCTTCAGGGAGCATTTTATTGATACATATGACATCCTCGAGTTTTGAGGTAACTGGGAATCCTCTGATTTTCTTGCAGTATTTTTGCACTCAAGTACAAATTGAATCCTGTGAAATATTTCCTCTTTTGTAACATTCTACTGTGAAGTAGTTGCCACATTATCTTGGGAATAAAGTTTTATTATTTCTAGTTCTCTGGCTTGTAGGACTTTCAATATTTTTCTTTTACATAGGCTATGTGATAGAGCTTCTGATCTAACAGAAGTTATTGGGTAGAGGTGGTATACTGCCACCCATTCATTTTTGTACGTTTATAGATAGCTTATTGCCTACATTGATTGCTGCTTTTTCTGCATGTGTTTGTATGTATGTATATGTGTTTGTTTGCTTGCTTTGTTTTGCTATTATAGATTATTTTCTGTTTGTGAAATATTCAGAATACTATTTACCACTACTATTATGCCTCAATAGGCAAGATGAAGCCACAATTATATTTTTTTACTTTATTTTCTTATCAGAGATATTTATGAAAATCAAAGCAAGAATAAATAACCATATTCATCAATTTCTAAGCTTTAATTAGAATTGATATGAAATAAATAATTCTAAATACAGATACTTCAAATATTGGTTGAAAAAATAATTAATGTCATGGCAAATTTATACAATCAAACATGAGGATTTGATCAAATAGATGAAAACTATTCTTTAATTAAATTTTGTGGAAATAGTAGCTTTCCTCAATGTGGCTATACATTAAAGCTTATTGCTAAACATGTTCTAAAACCTAACTAAAAAGAGTTTCCGCAAAATAAAATCTTTCAACAGAAAACACATAAACTTGGCAAAAGTGATGTCACAGCAATGTTTCTATTTAAATATTATTCTTAAATTTATTTTTACTTTTTATTTTTGTGAGTACCAACTGGATGTATATATTTATAAGTCACATAAGATATTTTGATACAGTTTCCAATGTGTAGTAATCACATGAAAGTAAACGAGGTATCCATCACCTCAACCATTTTACCACTGTGTTACAATCTAATTGCACTATTTCAGTCATTTTAAAATGTACAAATTATTTTTGACTGTACTCACCTTGTTATGATAGCAAGTATACATTTTATTCATTCTTTCTAACTATTTTTGTACTCATTAACCATCTCACATTCCTCCCATTGCCAGTGCCACCACTACCTTTCTCAGCCTCTGGCAACCATTCTATCCTCTATCTCTGTGAGTTCAATAACTTTAATTTTTAGCTTCTACAAATAAGTGAGAACATGAAAAGTTTCTCTTTTTGTTCTTAGCTTATTTCACTTAGCATAATGACCTTCAGCTCCATCTATGCTGTTGCAAATGGCAGGATCTCATTTTTTAAGTGGCTGACTCCATTGTGCATATATGCCATATTGTCTTTATCCATTTATCTGTTTATGAACATTTAGGTTGCTTCCAAACATTGGCTATTGTGAATACTGCTGCAACAAACAAATGGGTGCAGATATCTCTTCAATATACTGATGTTTTTTCTTTTGGGTATGTACGTAAAAGTGAGATTGCTGGATCATAGCTCTATTTTTAGTTTTTTTGAAGAACTTCTAAACTGTTCTCTATAGAGGTGGTACTAATTTACATTCCCACCAACAGTGTATGAGGGTTCCCTTTTCTTCACATTCTTGCCATCATTGGTTATTGCCTGGATTTTGGATAATAGCCATTTTAACTGGGGTGACATGATATCTCATTGTAGTTTTAGTTCACATTTCCCTGATGATCAATGATATTGAGCATCTTTTCATATATCTGATTGTCATTTGTGTGTCTTTTGAGAAATGTGTATTCACATCTTCTGCCAATTTTTAAATCTGATTATTAGATGTTTTTCCTATAGAGTTGTTTGAGTTCCTTATATACTGTGGTTATTAATAACTTGTCAGATATGTAGTTTGCGAATATCTTCTTCTATTCTTTGGGGTTTTTTTTCACTTTGTTGATTGTTTCCTTTGATGTGCAGTTTCTTAATTTGATGTGATCTCATTCATCCATTTTTGCTTTGATTGCCCATGCTGTGGAGTATTACTCAAGAAATCTTTGCCTAATCCAACATGCTGGAGAGTTTTGTCAATGCTTTCTTGCAGTAGCTTCATCAGTTGAGGTATTAGATTGAAGTCTTTAACACTTTGATTTTACTTTTGTCTGTGGTGAGAGATAGGAGTCTATTTTCATTATTTTACATATGGATATCCATTTTTCTCAGCACCATTTATTGGAAAGATTGTCTGTATTAGTCCATATTTATGCTGCTGATAAGGACATACCTGAAACTGGACAGAAAAAGTGGTTTCATTGGGCTTACAGTTCCACATGGCTGGGGAGACCTCAGAATCATGGCAGGAGGTAAAAGGCACTTCTTACACAGCAGTGGCAAGAGAACATGAGGAAGAAGCAAAAGCAAAAACCCCCAGACCCCCTGAGGCTTAGTCACTATTACAAGAATAGAATAGGAAAGACTGGC
>CAUYLG010076945.1:0-36737 GCA_963573385.1 Cacajao melanocephalus
GGGTGGTTGCTGTTAGCTCTGCGCGCGCCAGTGCACACCAGCCTGCAAAACACGCGCTAATTTCCTTAAAAAAAAAAAAAAAAAAAAAAAAAAAAAGCTGGGCGCGGTGGCTCACACCTGTAATCCCAGCACTTTGGTTGGCTGAGGCGGGCGGATCATGAGTTCAGGAGACTGAGACCATCCTGGCCAACACGGTGAAATCCCGTCTCTACTAAAAATACAAAACTTCTAGGAGTGGTGGCGGGCGCCTGCAGTCCGAGCTACTAGGGAGGCTGAGGCAGGAGAGTCGTTTGAACGCAGGAGGCGGAGGTTGCAAGGAGTCCAGATTACTCCACTGGACTCCAGAGCGAGACTCCATCCCCACCTCCACAAAAATAAAAAAAGGCCGGGCGCCGTGGCTAACACCTGTAATCCCAGCACTTTGGGAGGCCAAAGTGGGCGGATCACAAGGTCACAAAGTCAGGAAATCGAAACCATCCTGGCTAACACGGTAAAACCCCGTCTCTACCGAAAATACAAAAAATTAGTCAGGCGTGGTGGTGCGCGCCTGTAGTTCCAGCTACTCAGGAGGCTGAGGCAGGAGAATCGCTTGAACCAGGGAGGTGAAGGTTACTGTGAGCCGAGGTCATGGCATTGCACTCCAGCCTGTGCGACAGAGCGAGACGCCATTTCAAAAAAAAAAAAAACCCTCTGCAAATACCTAAACCTATTTTTCAGAATCCTTTCAGCCAGCAGGCACCTGCTGAATGCTCACAGAAGTGGGTATTTGTGGGATCCTATATATTACTACAGACACCACCTTTCAAATGAGAACCATACCTATAAGATGATTCTCCAATGTTTAAATAAAACAAAGTCTCTTTTGTCTCTTTTCAAAGTGACTCAATCAATGCTCAATGTTTGAACATCATTTATAAACCCTGCCCCACCTAAATGCCAACTACCTAAGACGTGCAAATTTTTTAAAAAGTTTTAGCATTAAAAATTTTCCTATTTATAAGTAACTTTCAAGCCTCCAATTTAATACATAATGCATTTGACCCACAGAGAACGATTCCTGGGACCTGAAATTTTCACGGGAGAATAATTTGTGACAATCGAATTTGTCTTGTCTGTAGGATTCTGCAGAAAGAAGCGTACACATTTTTGAACAGCTGTGTAAAGGATATATATCAGCGAGTTGTGGACATCTGCCCAGTAACAGCCCCATGGACACCTCAGACAGAGCCACTGAAACTGCCCAGCACACCTCTCCTAGCACATTATTAGCCAACCTCCCCAGGGCTTTGATTCCACTGCCCCTATGACTCACCGCCCATCAATGGGTTTGAAAGAAGCCTGGTGTCAGGAGCGTCTCTTGGCTCCACGGCCTTGCTGCCATCCGTGCCCCCTTGTTTGCCATCCATGGTGCTCTCTCCTGAGCGAGCAAGCTCTGCGCTGTACTTCAGTTGCTCAGCAAAGTCCAAACTTCATGCTCCCCTTGCTCCTGAAAAATTTATGTGGCTGGCTGAGCTGCACACGTCCTGGTCAAATGGTCTGCAGCAAAGAACAGAGCAGGCAGGGTAATCTGAGTACTACCTGTGTTCAGAGAGAGGCACACGCTCGGGTACACGCACGCACACACACACTTTACCTAACTGGCTGGAGGCCCGGCAGAGGCCACAAGAACCCTCCAGCCCCAAGTCTCCGAAGTTGCTGATGTCACGTCCTTTCCCAAACTGAGACCAATCAGTGAGGAAGCCTTGGCATTTATCAGGAAGGAAACTCACAGTTTGTAACTTTTGAGAGTGAAGGGAGCAGGGTGGGGACGAAGTAAACAGCTCACTTTCTGCGTGTTGTTCACCCTGCTGAGATCCGTTTGTTACATAGTAGCTTGTTATGGAGACAAGCCCCAGCACCCAGAGCTGAGAATGCTGGTTTTGCAGCAGCAGCCCTGCTAAATTGCTCACACAGTAACATGCACAGCACGCCCTGGCCATCTGCACACGTGCTTTCAATTTCACTGGGAGTTTCTTATGGGAAAATGTGTCTATATGTTACAATAATGTACCTTTGGAAAGAACTGCTTTTTTCATTTCAACTGCAAGAATTTCACTAAATGTCCTACCTCACCCTTCCTCCACTCATTTTATTTTAACTTCTAAATAAATAATGTACCATTGCAATTGGAAAACTGGATTGCTAGGTGGCCTGGGATGTGGAAGAGACCTGCTATCTTTCCATTGTCAATTATTAAAACTTATTTTGTTAGCATTTTGCTTATACAAAATATTTGGGTGTTCTGTGCCCATGTCTTTTCAGATAAACCCAGTTGCCTCACACCCCTTGGTGCTACTTCAGGCTGAGGGCCACCTCCAGACTCCCACCATTCCTCTCTTCCAGGTGGAAGAGGATTTTTCATCCCCATAGGGGAAGGCTCTGAGTTAAGTCTCAAGCATAGGCTGGCTGTGAAGTGACTGCAGATTTGTCTTAATCCCAAAGATGAGGCCTAGCTGTTTTAGATTTATGGAGTCTCAGCTGAAACATTAGGTGGCTGTTATTAACAGTTTGAGAGGTGTCATTCATGTTTTTAAAGGCGTTTCTGTGCATACACATGTATGCACATTTATCAATTTACATTTTCCACATAAAGGTACCTATATTCTATTTTTGTTTTTTTTGAGACAGAGTCTCACTTTGTCACCCGGGCTCGAGTACCATGGTGCCACCTCAGTTCATTGCTACCTCCTCCTCCCAGAGTCAAGTGATGCTCCTGCCTGAGCCTCCCAAGTAGCTGGGATTACAGGAGCATGCCACCGCCCCCGGCTAATTTTTGTATTTTTAGTAGAAACAGGGTTTCACCATGTTGGCCAGGCTAGTCTCGAACTCCTGACCTGAAGTGATCCTCCCACCTTGGTGTCCCAAAGTGCTAGGATTACGGGTGTGAGCCACCACTCCAAGCCCCTATATTACTCTATTATTCTATGCTTTTTACTCTTATTTGTTCTGGGAGAGTTTTCCACATCAGCTTTTATGGCTTTATTCACTGCTGCATAGCATTCCATATTGTGCCAAAAGTATTTAATTATGCTCCTAATGATGTAAGCAGAAGGTCATTATTTCTGTTAGTACTATGAAAAGACTGAAGTTCATATTTTTGTACATGTGGCTTTGTGCACATAGGCAAATATTTCTAGAGGGGAGATTCGTAAGAGTGGAAATGCTAAGTCAAAGGTATGCTTATGCACATGTAATAAATTGTATAAAACTGAAGACACGGCTGGGTGTAGTGGCTCACGTCTGTAATCCCAGCACTTTGGGAGGCTGAGGAGGGCAGATCAAAAGGTCAAATGTGCCTATATGTTGCAATAATGTACCTTTGGAAAGAACTGTTTTTTGCCTTTCAGCTGCAAGAATTTCACTAAATGTCCTACCTCACCCTTCCTCACCTTAGTAGAGATGGTGAAACCCCATCTCTACTAAGGTTTCACCATCTCTACTACAAATACAAAAATTAGCTGGGCGTGGTGGCAGGCGCCTGTAATCCCAGCTACTCGGGATGCTGAGGCGGGAGAATCGGTTGAACCCAGGAGGCAGAGGTTGCAGTGAGCCGAGATCACGCCATTGTACTCCAGCCTGGGGGACAAGAGTGAGACTTTGTCTCAAAAAAAAGGAAAAAAAACTGAAGACACGCAGAATGAGTACAAGTAAAACTGGGGAATGGAATAAAAATCAGTAGATTGTTGATTTCCCAGTTACAATATTGTACTATAGTTAACCATTGAGGGAAACCAGGCAAAGTGCACTGGATGGAGATCGCTGTGTGATTGCTTACAACTGCACGTGAATCTATAATTCTCTCAATACAAATTGCACTTTTTTTTTTTTGAGATGGAGTCTCACTATCGCCCAGGCTGAAGTGCAGTGGCATGATCTTGGCTCACTGCAACTCCCAGGTTCAAGCGATTCTCCTGCCTCAGCCTCCTGAGTAGCTGGGATTACAAGCACCCGCCACCACGCACAGCTAATTTTTTGTATTTTTATTAGAGACCGATTTCACCATGTTGGCCAGGCTGGTCTTGAACTTCTGACCTTAGGTGATCCACCAACCTCGGCCTTCCAAAGTGCTGAGATTACAGGCGTGAGCCACTGCACCCGGCCCAAATTACACTTTTTAAAAAGAGGCTGCTCATTTAAAATTGGGATAAACACTACTAAACTTCCCTCTATTTCTATTTGCAGAATTAACTGAAAAGGCCATAAGTATACAAATTCTTTACCACTGCGTCAGGAAAGATTTGAAGAATGATAAACTTGTTTGGCAGAGACTGAGAAATTGATTCCCAGCACAGACTGGATGACGAGTTAAACAGAAGGGCACAATGAGGAAACTGGATGCTATTTCCTTCCCTTCCCAGTAAAATCTTTATAGTGCAGCTTATTTACTTTTAATTAAATTCCAAGTAGATGAGGCTTTTCCATATTCAAAATTAAGTTCCAAAATGACAATAAAGAATATTTCCAGGTTGTTTTCCTACTATCTGGGAGGGAATTAATTAATCAGCCTTTAATCTTCTCATTATATTTATGATGTTGATCAACACTGGTAAATAGGAGGATGGGAGGTGAATTTTTAAACCGTTTAACAACAGTTCTTTGCAAGGGGAGTTCATGCATTTGTGGATTTGTATGAGGATAAAGTTGAATCACATGTATATGAGCTGTGATTATGGAGAAATTGGTTGGCTTCCCACGAGCCACAAAAGAAGGGCAATCTTACCAACTTCTAGTCAGCCCTCATGTGTGTCAGTGTGTGTGTCTGGGTGTTCAGTGAAATTGGCCCAGGTTAGGTTAGAAAACAGAATGATCGTTGCCTGCAGCAGACGATAAGGCCACAATCATTCCTTACCAGGTGCAGAGTTCTCAGTAGCCAGTGCCTCTGCCCTACCCCTCACTTGGATGTCCAAGGCACACCTCAGGCATGGTTTAGGAGACTCTTTCCTCCCCAACATCACCGGCTCAAGTCCAGCTGCTCACTGCTAAGAGGCTGAAAACTCAAGAAGCAAAAGGAGTAGTGAAAGGAAATCAACTTTATCCAAATGCTACCAGTTGGAGAATGGCCAGCCTTTAAAAGACCGTTCCACCTTTTTGGGCTGAGTGAAGGGGTTTAAAATGAAGGAAAAAGTGTGGGAAAATGTGAGAATATCAAGGGAGGGAAGAACTCTGTGTGTCTCTTGCCCGTGGCTATCTTGAGTAATCGCCGGTCCGGAGGTCCAGTTTGCGTCATCCTGACTTCTCCCCGGTAGTGGTGGGCTAACTGTTCATAACTCCCCCAAGCAGGAGGATTCTACTGCTGTGTCCCTGAGCCTTTTTTGTTTCAAAATTGGCCCGTGGAATGTCTAAGCAAGCACGTAATTAGATACGCGAGCACAGTCCACCTACAGTGCCTTGTGGAAAAGAGAAACAAAAAGAAACAAAGTATGTTTCAAGGCTGAAAGCAAGCAAGAAAAAAAAGTTTTAAAATGCATTTTGAGGCTGGGATGCTCAGTTATGCGTAGACTTTGGGGGAGCCTTGAAAGTCACTTGCAATCAAAGTTGGTCCAGGAGCTGAAACTTCTCATTATTTCAGTTGGCAATGTTTTTTTTTTTTGAGACAGAATCTCGCTCTGTCGCCAGCCTGGAGTGCAGTGGCACAACTGTGGCTCACTACAACCTCTGTCTCCTGGGTTCAAGCGATTCTCCTGCCTCAGCCTCGCAAGCAGCTGGGACTACAGGCACACGCTACCATGCCCAGTTATTTTATGTATTTTTAGTAGAGATGGGGTTTCTCCATGTTGGTCAGGCTGGTCTCAATCTCTTGACCTAGTGATCCACCCTCCTTGGCCTCCCAAAGTGCTGGGATTACAGGCGTGAGCCACCGCGCCCAGCCAGCCTCAGCTGGCAGTTTTTCTAGCACAAAACCTTTAATAGATGTATACCTAAAAAGGTATACATCTGCTCTGATGACTTGGAATACTCTGCTTCTACTGCTGTAGAGAGAAGTCACTCAGTCCTACTCGGCCAAGCAGTACAATAAGGCTCAAATAAGAATTTTTTTTTAAAAACTCTGGCATTATGCAGTCTTCTTGAGGAAACAATCAGGTGGATCAAAATTGAGAGATAGTCACATAACAATGGGGCTGGACTCTTCAAAAATGCCAACGGCATGAAAGTCAAAAGTGGGGAAGGGACGCTTTCTAGATTAAAGGAGAATAAAGAGACTCAATAACTACATTCGATGCATGATCCTCAAAGAGAGCCTGAATGGCGGAACATGACAGAAAAGATATCATTAATCCCACAAGTGTGAGAACTTCAATCTGGATATATATGGATAGTTGTAGTGCATCAGTATCAAACCTCTTGTGTGTGATCACTACACCACAGATCCATAGGAGAATCTCTGTGTTCTTAGGAGATGCACATTGAACTGCTTAGTGCTGAGCCATATGGGACCAAGAGGCCAAAAGGGAAATGTATGCTTTTATGCATATTTTGTACCAAGTATAAAAAGCTGGCTGGACGCTGTGGCTCACGCCTGTAATCCCAGCACTTTGGGAGGCCCAGATGGGTGGATCACAAGTTCAGGAAATTGAGACCATCCTGGCTGACATGGTGAAACCCTGTCTCTACTAAAAATACAAAAAATTAGCCAGGCGTGGTGGCACAAGCCTGTAGTCCCAGCTACTTGGGAGGCTGACGCAAGAGAATTGCTTGAACCCAGGAGGCAGAGGTTGCAGTGAGCCAAGATCACACTACTGCACTTCAGCCTGGGCAACAGAGCGACACTCCATCTCAAATAAAAAAATAAAAAGTTAATTTAAGCTGGAAAGTCAAAACACATAAGTATATATAAAGCCTGCATTGCCCAATCTGTTTGCATGTCATTGTCATACCTTATAAACTCAGCAGCCACATATTCCAGAACCAGGGGCTGATTGGAAACACTTCTCACTGCACAATAATGCAGAGTCATAAAACAAACAACAGCCTGTCTTTATTTCAAAATTTGATATTTTGGCTATCATGGGCTCTTTGCCTTAACATTGGTACACTAAAATATGCACATTAATTACTTTTTGTTGCCCTCTTAAATTTTTTTGCCTCATTCACCTAATCCTGATCCTAACCCTGGTGAAGGATCATGATGCCCACAACTTACAAATAGTTCATTTTCTAATATACGGATATGTATTGGCCGGGCACCGTGTCTCACGCCTGTAATCCCAGCACTTTGGGAGGCCGAGGCGGGTGGATCACAGAGTCAAGAGATTGAGACCATCCTGGCCAACATGTTGAAAGCTCGTTTCTACTAAAAATACCAAGAAAAAAAATTAGCTGGGCATGGTGGCAGATGCCTGTAGTCCCAGCTACTCGGGAGGCTGAGGCAGGAGAATTGCTTGAACCCTGAAGCCAGAAGTTGCAGTGAGCCAAGATCGCACCACTGCACTCCAGCCTGGCGACAAAGTGAGACTTCATCTCAGAAAAAAAAAAAGGATATGTATTAATTATATATGAGTTTACATATGTAAATATATGGGTGTGTGTACACATGTCCATTTACATATGTATATATGTATATACATTTGTATATGTGTATGTATGTGTATACATGCATATGTATGCATGTATACTCATATGTATGTGTGTGCATACACACATACATAGAGACGCAAATGTAGCAAAATGCTAATAATTGGTGAATTGAGGTGATGGGCCTACAGATATTCATTGTTTTATTCTTGAAAATTTTTTAAAGGCTGGAAACTTCAAGATATGACAATGGTGGAGAAGAAAAATTAATAAATGGAAATTAAGACCTGGTGTACATTTGTTTACAAGCTAAATTTGTTAAAATAAGAAGCTACTATTTCAAGTAAGATCTGTGTATTTGTCCTGCTACAGACTCCGCTAAGGGAAAGAGATGATATATTCCACATGCAAATAGAATATATCCATGCAAGAGCAGGCCCTGGCAGTGATGTGCAATGGGTAAAAACGTGAAGTCCTGCAGTGCGGAGAGCACCTCCCCTGACAAGCTGCAGTTATTGAGTGATTCATCCCTCCCCATGGCAGCTTCAGGCGATGTCTCTGAAGTGTCAGCCATTCTTTTTGTGTTCAGTGCATAAAATCTTCTCAGCAATGAGCATTGTTACTGAAAAAAAGATTCATGTACAAACCTCATGTTTATTTGACAAAGCAATATTAGAAATATAAGGGAGGAGAATTACTTTGGGAGAAACAGTGCCTTAATCCAATGTGAACCAAAAATTAGAGACGTTGGAATACATACCTAAACATTTAAATACTTTAAGGGATTTTGAAAGTGTTGAGACTTAAATCCTCAGGTGACATAGCAAGCTTATTTTTTTTAATAATAGGTAAAGGTAGATGATGGACTGATACAGTCATATAAATAATAGCTAGCTAAATAGATGTATCTTTACACAGACATAGATGGCTTATAGATAGGCAATATTGGGTATTTGGTTATGAAAATATTTATTCCTTAAAATGATTCATTGTGTATATATTTTAAACTATTATTTTAAATCTTTTTTCTTTATTTTTTTGGGGGGAGGATGGAGTCTCGCTCTGTTGCCCAGCCTGGAGTGCTGTGGCGCAATCTTGGCTCACTGCAACTTCCACCTCCCAGATTCAAACGATTCTCCTGCCTCAGTCTCCCCAGTAGCTGGGATTACAGGTGCGCACCACCATACCTAGGTAATTTTTGCATTTTTAGTAGAGACGGGGTTTCACCACGTTGGCCAGGCTGGTCTCGAACTCCTGACCTCGTGATCCGCCTGTCTCGGCCTCCCAAAGTGCTGGAATTACAGGAGTGAGCCACTGCACCAGGCCAAATAGTTTTTATGTGCCAATCACACTTCTGGAAATCTAAGAAATACTTCAAAAATTTTTGAAGATTTATGTAAAAATGAAGTTCACATCAATGTTATCTACAATAGCAAGAAACTAGAAATAATTTAAGTATCTAACAATATGGAGATACTTAAGGAATATGATATAACCATTTAAAAGGATAGTCCCAAAGGGTTCAAAACAGAAAATTATTACAACATGGTTTGTGGGAAAAGCCAGAATCATAAATACTTTTATAATAGGATATCTATGTTAAATCGGGCAAAGGGATAAAAAATATGATGTACTGAAAATACTGAAAAAATCTTAACAGTAAAAGTTAACTAACAATATTATATACATACGTGAGTAGTTACTCTAAAATTCAGTCACCCTGCCAGGGACCTTGCCTAACCAGCTCATCTAAAATAGTAAGACTTTGTTATCACTCTTTACCCCCAATCTACTTTATTTTTCTTTTTATCACTTCCTGAGACGATATTTGTATTATTTCCTGTTGTCCTCATTAACACATGAGGTTTTTGGGAGCAAACACCATGTCTGTCTTTTTTTGTTTGTTTGTTTTTGAGACAAAGTTTTGCTCTTGTTGCCCAGGCTGGAGCGCAATGGCGTGATCTCGGCTAACTGCAACCTCTGCCTCCCGGGTTCAAGCAGTTCTCCTGCCTCAGCCTCCTGAGTAGCTGGGATTACAGGGATGTGCCACCACACCTGAATAATTTTATATTTTTAGTAGAGATGGGGTTTCTCCATGTTGGTCAGGCTGGTCACGAACTCCCGACCTCAGGTCAGGATCCGCCCGCCTCAGCCTCCCAAAGTGCTGGGATTACAGGCGTGAGCTACCACACCCAGTCCCGTGTCTGTCTTTGACACTGTTCTACAGTGTCTAGTACATTATAGATGCCTAGTAAAAAATGTGTTAAATGAATTAATTGAGAAGCTATCTTAGAGCACTTCAAATATGACTAAAATTGTAAAAATTGTACCGTTTTGGGGAAAAAAATCCCATGTAGTATAAAAAGTGAAATAATCTGTATTAGTATCTAAGAACCCCAAACAGCAGGCAAAATGGAAACCGAAGGGTTAATTTGATCAGGTCGGTCTGCCCTACTTGTTTTTGGTCGCTTGCTTTTTGTTAATTTCTTTTCTTTTTTTCCTGAAGCTAAAGGCTACAGTAGCTGAATACCACCCAGCTGTGTGCTGACATTTAACCTTCCCTGGCTACTTGATAAGTAACATTCATAGTTTATCACAATAATGGTTGCTTCAGTTGTTTTTCAGGAACTTGGACCAGCTCCTCTCCAGTTCAAACCAGTTAAGGCCACTGACTCTTCAACTAGGCCTCCACAAGTGCCTGAGAAATGGCCTTTTGATGTCAGAAAACCAAAAATGCCACCCTCAGATCATACTGATGCCACTATTTTTGGTTTATATGTCCTATGTAATGTCATGAATCCTGGCTATGCTTGCACAAAATAAACCTGTTCCTTTTTTCCCCACCACTTTTCCCCGTGCCTTAGACCACCTCACTTCCCTAACCCATAAATATAGGTAAGCCTTATCTTTGGGAAGGGGAATTTGAGAGCTATTATCCTGCTTCCTTGCTTGGCAGCCTTGTGAATAAATCTTTTCTCTTGCAAAACCCATGTCACAGTGATTGGTTTACTGAATGCAGGCAGAAAAAACCTGGATCTAGTTGGTAATGAAATAATGTCATAAAAACCAGATGATTAGTCTGCTGGTCTAAATATAGCTCAATGGATGTAGAGCTTTAAAGGAACTTAAAGATTACCTCATGTCTAGGCCCGGCGTGGTGGTTCACGCCTGTAATCCCAGCACTTTGGGAGGCCCAGGTGGGTGGATCACAAGGTCAGGAGATTAAGACCATCCTGGCTAACATGGTGAAACCCCATCTCTACTAAAAATACAAAAAATTAGCTGGGCGTGGTGGCACATGCCTGTAATCCCAGCACTTTGGGAGGCCCAGGTGGGTGGATCACAAGGTCAGGAGATTAAGACCATCCTGGCTAACATGGTGAAACCGCGTCTCTACTAAAAATACAAAAAATTAGCTGGGCGTGGTGGCACATGCCTGTAGTCCCAGCTACTCAGTAGGCTGAAGCAGGAGAATTGCTTGAACCTAGAAGGCGGAGGTTGCTGTGAGCCAAGATCACACTACTGCACTCCAGCCTGGGCAACAGAGCAAGACTCCTCAAAAAAAAGAAAAAAAGATTACTTCATGTCTAATGCTTTCATTCATAAATTGTAAGACATCAGCACCACTCTAGGATTCAGGGACCTGGACTATCAGATGGATTCTGGTGAATGGTTGTTCAGGATTTGACTGCCACCTTCTCCCTCAAGCCTACCAGTGTTGAGGGGTCCATACAAATGATTTGTGGCATCCATGGTCTGCAGTTGCAGTGGGCAATGGAACACCTCCCTGGGGTCAGAGACTGGATGAATGTTCTAGAGCCTTGCAGGGCTTCACACAGAACTCAGACATTCAGCAAGATCCCAGTTGATAAAAAAAAGAAAAAATGCACTCATGAGAACACTTTGAAGGAAAACCTCCAATTCCTAAACGTTCTATGATAGGAAGACTCTCTGTTCTTTCCTCTTTGATCTTTCCTTGGCTAATGATGGCTCAAGTGGCTCCTCATCCTGTTTCAAATCTATCCTTTTTTTCAATCAATTTTCCATCTTTAACTTTTTTTTTTTTTGAGACAGTTTCGCTCTTGTTGCTCAGGCTGGAGTGCAATGAAGCAATCTTGCCTCACTGCAACTTCCGCCTCCCAGGTACAAGCAATTCTCCTGTCTCAGCCTCCCAAGTAGCTCGGATTACAGGCATGTGCCACCACGCTTGGCTAATTTTTTTGTATTTAGTAGAGACAGGGTTTAACCATATTAGTCAGGCTGGTCACAAACTCCTGACCTCAGGTGATCCACCTCATCGGCCTCCCAAAGTGCTGGGATTACAGGCATGTGCCACCACGCCCGGCTATCTTTAACATTTTTATGACTATTTGTGTTATTTGATAAGTTTCCTAGTCATTCGCTTTGCTAATATTTCTATTCATGAACCTATATTATTCTTATTGATTTGTAAATGAACTCTTCATATGTTGAAATGTAGATATCAGCTGAGGTCATTCTGCCCTTTAATATTTTGGGCACATTGAATCGTACCTCCTTTCATGGCTGTTGTACTATGCTGCACCTTCCTCAAGATTTGTGAAAATTGCCTTTCCTAAGGTTTGCGAATGATCTTCAGGAGTTTTTCTCGTCACATCTCTCATAGAAGGAGAATTTGATCCCACCTGAAACAGGTAAGTTTACATATTGTTTTGCCAGCATGTCATGCAATAATATATTACAGCAAGTAGAGCCAGATAAATAATCTAAGGTTTTTCCTTAATATCTTCTAAATAATGCACAAGGTATCATCTATGGTTAGACTTTACTGCAGGTTTGGGTAATATTTACATACTTGTTCACCAAAATTCTCCAATGGGAAAAGGAGAAAGCTAAGGGTGGGATGTGACAGTTTCCTGTGTCCTCAAATATTAACTTTTAATCTGCTATAAATGTCACATACAGTTTTCCTCTATTTTGGTTTGCCTTTTCATTTTATATGTCGCATTTTTTGCAACATAATTTTAAATGTATTCCAATTTATCGGTATTTTCCTTTAAGCTTTCTGCCTTTGATATTATATTTCAAAAATGTTTTCCCTTTCATGTACATTCATGTACATTTTCTTATAGTATTTTTATAGCATTAATTTTTTAAACATTTTTTTAAAAAAACAAGATTTGTTTTGGAAATATCATGTAAGATTAAAATGTAACCTTTTCCTCCTAATTAACTAATTAAGATTATTAGATATTCCAAAATTCTAAAAATCAGAAAATGATCTAGAGTACTATTAATAGAAATGTAATGTGAGCCACACATGTAATTTAAAATGTGATTATAGTCACACTAAAAAAGTAAAAAGCCAGTGAAATTAATTTTAATAATATATTTTATTTAATCTAATATATTCAAAAGATTATCATTTCAGTGTGTGATCAACATCAGAAGTTTTTTTCTTTTAATTTTATTTGGTATGTAATAGCCATATATATTTATGGGGTACAGAGTGATATTTTAATACCTAGAAATGATCAAATTAGGGTGATTAGCATATCCATCACCTCAAACATTTATCATTGCTGCTATGAACATTCAAAATCTTCCCTTCCAGCTTTTTGAAAATATATAATAAATTATTGTTAACCACATTTACCCTACAGTGCTATGAAACACTAGAAATTATTTCTTCTATCCAATTATAATTTTGTATCCATTAACCAACATTTCCTTCTTGTCCCCTCCTCACTACCCTTCCCAGTCTCTAATAAGCATAATTCTACTCTCTGTTTCTATGAGCTCAGTTTTTTTAGCTTTCACACGTGAGCAAGAACATATGGTGTTTATCTTTCTGTGCTTGACTTACTTTACTTAACATAATGTCCTCTAGGCTCATCCATGTTGCTGCAAATGACAGGATTTCCTTCTTTGTTAAGGCTGAATAGTATTTCATTTTTCATATATACCACATTTTCTTTATCCATTGATCTGTTGATAGACATTTAAGTTGATTTCATATCTTGCTCTTGTGAATAGAGCTACAATAAACATGGAGGTGCAAGTACCTCTTCCATACACTGATTTCCTTTCTTTTTGATAAATATCCAGTAATGGGATTGCTGGATCATATTTGACAACAACAAAACAAATCATCTGATTTTAAAATGGGCGAAGGATCTGAATACACATTTCTCAAAAAAAAGACATACAAAATAGCCAACAGGTATATGAAAGAATACCCAATATCACTAATCATCAGGAAAAGGCAAATCAAAGCCACAGTGAGGTATCATCTCACCCCAGTTAGAATGGCTACTATCCAAAAAATGGAAAATAACAAGTGCTGGTACAGATGTGGAGAAAAAGGAATTCTTATATACTATTGGTGGGAATGTAAATTAGTACAACTATTATAGAAAACAGTATGGAAGTTTTCAAATAATTAAAAACACAACATCGAAAGTTATTAATATTTCAAAACAAAAAAATAAACAAAAAAGAAGAGATGGGCTGATCAGTTGAGGTCAAGAGTTCGAGATCAGCCTGGCCAACATGGTAAAATCCTGTCTCTACTAAGAAAAAAATATACAGGGCTGGGCGCAGTGGCTCACACTTGTAATCCCAGCACTTTGGGAGGCTGAGGTGGGCGGATCACCTGAGGTCAGGAGTTCAAGACCAGCCTGACCAACATGGTGAAACCCCATCTCTACTAAAAATACAAAATTAGCTGTGCCTGGTGGTGCACACCTGTAATCCTAGCTACATGGGAGACTGAGGCAGGAGAATCGCTTGAACCCAGGAGGCAGAGGTTGCGGTGAGCTGAGATCATGCCATTGCACTCCAGCCTGGGCAAAAGGCGAGAAACTCTGTCCCAAAAAAAAAAAAAATTAGCTGGGTGTGGTGGCAGATGCCTGAAATTCCAGCTACACCAGTGGCTGAGGCAGGAGAATCACTTGAACCCAGGAGGCAGAGGGTGCACTGAGCTGAGATCGTGCCATTGCACTCTAGCCTGGGTGACAAAAGCAAAACTCCATCTCAAAAAAAAAAAAAAAAACTAATAAAAGAAAAAAGTTATTAATATTCAATATTCTTTTTTTTACCAAATCATTAAAATGTAATATGTATTTTACACTTACAACACATCTTAATTCAGCCTAGCCACAAGTCCTGTGCTCATTAGCCGTATGTGGCTAGTAGCTACTGTATTGAATAGCATAGGTTTAGAACAGGGTTTCTCACTCTTGGCACTATTGACATTTTGGACCTGATCATTCTTTGTTGTGGGCTGTCCTGTGCACTGTAGTGTGATTAGCTCCATCCCTGGTCTCCACCTTCCAGATGGTAGTAGCAACTTTCCCCTAGTTGTTGCGAATAAACATGTCTGCAAACATTGACAAACGTCTCAGTGGAGTGGGCCAAAACTGTCTCCAGTTGAGAGCCAGAGGTCTAGAAAAAATGGGGAAAAAATACATGTGTGAAATGAGTCTTAGGATGATCTGAGAGGGAATTTTCATTTTAGAACTGAATACTGAACCATGACAGTAATACTTATAATAATTAAAAGTCTATTCATTTCCCATGTTCTAAATTCACAAAAAGGAGAAAGAAGAGAGAAAGAGGAGGGATGGCAGAAGGAGATAGAGATGAGATGAAGGAGAAGCAGAAGACAGAAAAGGAGAAGCCTCTTTTTATATACCTTTGTGCTTATTTTGGGCGCCTGTCCACCCAGCATTGAGCCCGCTTTGGTGGGTGGCATCAATATGTAATTATTTCAAAAACCATGAGGATCTTGACTTTGAAAATAAGCCAGTGCTTGGGTTGCAACATGCCTCAGACAATGACTGTAGATTCAGGTTGTTGGGAACACCCAATGTTGCTCAATCCTAGAACTGCTTACTTCAAAGAACAGTATTTGATATCAGAAGCAATAAGCAATAGATCCCAACCTCTGGGTACACTGATCTCTTCCAAAGTCTCTCTTATCAACCAGGACCTCAGTAACTGGAAGCCTCAGTTAACTATGTTTTTGAAATACTTAACTTTATATATGTATATATATAAAGTTTATATAAGTATATATATATATATAACTTTACATATAAATAACTGAAAACATGCATATAGGCTTATACATATACTAAGGACTTTGAAAACATATATATATATATAAACTATATATATATTAAGGACTTTGAAAACATTAAATATGTGTGTGTGTACATATATATATACACACAAAAATCAAAATTATAGTGGAGATTTATTCAAGGAAAGAAAGAAAAAAATGGGGAAGGGCTGAAGGGAGGAACTAAATCAAGAACATATCTTGGAATACCTAACATTTGTTATAATCTTATCCACCTGAATTTACATGTGTCTATACAATATTCAGAATGTTGACTTTTAGGTACAAGAAGATCCTGAATCATCAAAAAATTGCCTATTATTTTCACTCTACTTCACAGTTTTTTTAAGTTTTTTAACAAGAGCCAAAAGCTAAATGGTTTCTGGTTGCCCCTCGGTTAATGAGAACATTAAACTAACCAGGAGTTTCCACTCATCAACTGTTCTAGCTCATGGGGGATTTACTTCAACTGAGCTCATTTGAAGATACTGAGAGTCTAGCTGTTGAGCATTTACACTAGGTACTCTAGGTACAGCAGACAACAATCTGTGTAGTTCCAAGTATCTTCCCAGGGACACTTAGGACTATTGGTATAGCAGGAATCGTTCAAGTGGCTCCGGCAGACATAGCTTGTGGATGGCTTGATGACATGCTCGACCGAGACACTTCCGGACACACAGGCGACAGAGCTGGGAAAGAGCAGGAGGGCCTGAGAGAGAAATAAAAATGGTGTTACCTTCACAGTGGTGGGAAGTGGGGTGGAAGGGGGAAGTCAGAGAACTGGAAGAGGCTGAAACTTTCTAAAAGCAGAAGAGAAGCTGGATCTGTATAGAAACTATAGAATGAGGTAGCAGACACTAGATACAGACAGTGAATCCCGCTTTGCCCCTCTGGAGGAGATGTATTTCTTTAAGTTGATCTTCCAATGGTAATTGGATTACCAATGTCGAAGCATGAGGCTAACCAGAGGCAAGTTAGGCAATGAAGTGTGGGGTCTAAAGGGAATGTATCTCATTCATATATTGAATGTGCCAATGAAAGTAATACACTGGCCAAGAAGAAAATGTAAATGGAAGGACTGAACACACAGGACTCCAAGACAGAGCTGCAGAACAGAGGGACAACATGGAAAGGGTATCAGCAGGAAGTCCCACCTGCATGGTCACAGAGGCAGTATTAGGACATGTGCCAGGGGCCAGATATTCAGCCCTCAAAGTACTCCTGGACCTACCAGTTCTAGCTGCCCATGAAGTGGTGCTGGCTGGGTCTCAACTTAAATCTGAAGAGGCCCTCTATTCTTGCAAGGATTTCAGCTCAATAAAGATCTGTAGGAAGGACTCAACTGAGACCCTATTGTTCCCTGAAACTCAGTCTCATGTAATTTCATAGAGTCTCATGGAATCATCATGCCTATGGCTTTGAATGGCTTTGAATCCTTAAGGAAAAATCAGCTGATGAGAGTCCAGAATGTGGTTGAATAGGATGAGTGAGCGTTTGGCTGCAATACTAGTTGCACAGTCATTATTTACTAACCTGACTGAATCAGTAAAGATCTCTTCAAGGAAACCTAATTACCGGCCTATACAAAGTTTTCCTTTTCAAAAAAATCCGCTGTAACAGCATCTCACCTCCCATGAAAACTGGTGGACTGCATATGCGAATAGCCAGGTAACATTTGGCTTTACATTGCCAAGGAGCATCCATGATTATAGAAAGCTACGTGGAGGACCAAACAATCAATCTTAGTTAAAATCTTGGGAAGCAAGAAGAGAAAACTTCTCAACCTGTTGTCCTACTTAACCTCCTCTGCAAAATGTTAATGCAGACAAATTGTCCAGTGCCTAGAGACACTGACACCAGAGTGAACTCTGATGTAGTTGGTATTAATCTTTCTAGAACAAGTTGCTATATTTATGAAGACAAAGGACAGAGGAGCTTGCCCCTGTCCAGGATTTCCAAGTCTACAAATCCTAGACCTAGAAACATTTTTGGTGGAAGAAAATAGGAAATGTGAAAACTTCTATAAACTACAGTCTCTGCTAACAGTTGGAAAGTACCTGATATTTCCAAGCTGGGATCTGCTAAGGAAGATCATAAATCTTCTGGTGAAGATTCAAATAAAAGAACAATAATTAATGATCTAGACTACTGAAAATAGTGGCTCCTGCCTGTAATCCTTGCACTTTGGGAGGCCAAGGCGGGTGGATCACCTGAGGTCAAGAGTTCAAGACCTGCCTGGCCAACAGGATGAAACCCTGTCTCTACTAAAACTACAAAAAATTGGCTGGGTGCAGTGGCTCACTCCTGTAATCCCAACACTTTGAGAGGCCAAGGCAGGTGGATCACAAGGTCAGGAGTTTGAGACCAGCCTGACCAACATGGTGAAACCCAGTCTCTACTAAAAATACAAAAATTAGCCGGGTGGGTTCTGCACACCTGTAATCCCAGCTACTAAGGAGGCTGAGGCAGGAGAATCGCTTGAACGCAGGAGGCAGAGGTTGCAGTGAGCCGAGATTGCACCACTGCACTCCAGCCTGGGTGACAGAGCAAGACTCCATCTCAAAAAAAAAAAAAGAAAAGAAAAATTAGCTGGGCGTGGTGGCGTGTGCCTGTGATCCCAGCTACTGAGGAGGCTGAGGCAGGAGAATTGCTTGAACCCAGGAGGCAGAGGTTGCAGTGAGCCAAGATCATGTGCCACTGCATTCCAGCCTGGGCGACAAGAGCAAAACTCCATCTAAATAATCATCATCATCATCATCATCATCTAGACCAGTGGTACTCCAGGTGTGGTCCTTAGACCAGCAGCATCAACATCACGTGGGAGCCTGCTAGACATGCAGAGTCACAGGCCCCATCCTAAACCTCCTGAATAAGAATCTGCATTTTAAGGAAATCCCCGAGTGAACTGATACGCATGTTAAATATTAAGAAGCACTGATTTAGAAAGACTATTCCTAAAATAGTTAAAACCAAGCATTCTACTTGGAAGGTATATATGATGGGGTGGTTTCACAAAATGGAACTGGTGAGTGAAATAAGACCCTCCTCACTGAATGTTGTTTCAGAAGATTCCGGGTTGGGGCCTCATAACATTAAGAGTGCACATTCTGGGGTCAGACGACTCAGAATCCTACCTAATTCTATAATGTAGCTACCTGTGTGACCTTCTCTACGCTTTTCTTTTCCCATTTGTACCTGGCATAGCAACCAGCTACTACCATATAAAGTTCCCACTGCTTTAAAGTTTTAAAAATTCAGTGAGATTGATCTATGTTTCCAATTTAGCCCAGTGCCTGGCACACGTAAAGCTGAATAATTATGATTATCATAAATATTCTCCAAGCATACAAATAATCAATATAGGCTCAGAAAATATTTTCTTACTATATAGACATAAGAGGTTCTCTTCTGAATTGAAGATATGGAGCATTTCAGATGCTCGCCTTTCCTTTTCTGGCATCAATAGTTGCTCTTGGCCAGGAGCAGTGGCTCACACCTATAATCCCAGCACTTTGGGAGACTGAGGCGAGTGGATCACCCGAGGTCAGGAGATCAAGGCCAGTCTGACCAATATGGCTAAACCCCATCTCTACTAAAAATACAAAAATTAGCTGGGCGTGGTGGCAGGTGTCTGTTGTCCCAGTTACTCAGGAGACTGAGGCAGGAGAACTGCTTGAACCTGGGAGGCAGAGGTTGCAGTGAGCTGAGATCATGCCACTGCACTCCAGCCTGGGTGACAGTGAGACTCTGTCTCAAAAATAATAATAATAATAATAATAATAATAATAATTGCTCTTAATGCACATCGTGGAAATGGGAGTGATGCAATGAAGACTGCAGACCCACCTACTCCCTGATCTGGAGAACAGGAAAGCAACCTCACCCTTTAGTAGGGTTTCTGAAATACTCTGTGTCCTCCCCTACTGACTCTGACTCAAGTCTTTTGAATTTGCCATCAGACTGTCTCCTAATATTACAAAGCAGAGTTTTGGTTTGCTCAATCATATGCTTATGCCAGGATATACGTGGAAATTCAAGATTTTCAGGGTAAAAACAAGGTTTCTGGTTATTTTCTTGTTATGGAAAATACAAAGAAACACTCCGGTTATATGTAAATGCCCTTTGGTTGTAAGTGAATATACACAGCATATAAAATCCTAAAAGACAGGTCAGTGATGACAGAGCTTGTCACCTCCCACAATGCCACTTTCAATTAAAAAGAGAAAAGAAAAAGGAAAAAATGCTACAGATGAGACAGAAAGGAGAGAGACTGCGATTATGGAAGAGGAATGGATACCCAGCCTTTGGTTACCTTCACGGAGCAAGAGCGCCTGCTCCACGCTGCTTTTTGGAGCCGCCAGATCAAGTGCACTTTTGCCCTGAGCATTTGTACGCTTCAGGTTAGCTCCATAGTCAGTTAGCAGGTGGATGACCTCCACATTGGACTGCCTCGCTGCGGCATGGAGTGGGGTGTCCAGCCATTGACCATGGTCGACACTGGCCCCTTAACAAAACAGATGGCCACAATTCAACACTAAATGGTAACGTAAAGCACAATGAGCTTTAAATATAGTCATTGCATATAAAGACATTTTAAGTACCATGACATATTTGAGAAATCTTTGAAAATATGCGACTTAGGCTGGGTGGGGTGGCTCATGCCTGTAATCCAGCACTTTGGGTGGCCAAAGCAGGCAGATCAAAAGGTCAAGAGATCAAGACCATCCTGGCCAACATGGTGAAATCTGTCTCTACTAAAAATAGAAAAATTAGCTGGGCATGGTGATGCACACCTGTAGTCCCAGCTACTCAGGAGGCTGTGGCAGAGAACTGCTTGAACCTGGGAGGTAGAGGCTGAAGTGAGCCGAGATCACGCCACTGCATTCCAGCCTGGCGACAGAGCAAGACTCCGTCTCAAAAAGAAAAGAAAAGAAAAGAAAATACGCAACTTAAGCCTAGAACCTCAGCAATGCCTACTAAGGCTACTTAAAATACTTTGGTGAGAAAAGTGAATTTAGATATTTTTAGTCATTTTAAATACTTGCTTTCCCATACAAACTGTGTGACATACAAAATAAAGTATTTGAGGCTCCTGTTACATGGTTATTATGTTTTGGGGCAAAAGATAAAGCTAAGTTTATTTAGTATTTATATTATTTGGGGCTCAAAAAAAAAACTTACTGTACTTACTGCAGAGAACAGTAAATGATGGGAAATAAAGGTTTTTACTACAATCTCTACCTTCATATCAGGGACTAAGTTTCTTAAATCTTTAAGCAAATAATAGTTTCAAGATATTTCATGTTTTTGGCCAGGCGCAGTGGCTCACATCTGTAATCCCAGCACTTTGGGAGGCTGAGGCGGGTGGATCACCTGAGGTCAGGAGTTTGAGACCAGCCTGGCCAACATGGTGAAACCCCATCTCTACGAAACATACAAAAAATTAGCCGGTTGTGGTGGTGTGCACTTGTAATCCCAGCTACTCGGGAGGCTGAGGCAGGAGAATCGCTTGAACCCAGGAGGCAGAGATTGCAGTGAGCTGAGGTCATGCCATTGCACTCCAGCTTGGGCAATAAGAGCAAAACTTCGTCTCAAAAAAAAAAAGATATTTCATTTTTCCATGGACTCTCAGTTTCTGCATATGCCTTTTAGAATTTCTTTTAAAATGACTAAATACCATAGCAGGATAGATACAAACTAGCCTGTAGCAAATGTCTGTTGTTTTTACTGTGCAGCATCTTCCTGGCAAGCATACCTAGATTTCCCGAAGGGAAATCACTCTCTTGTGAGTTCCAGTTCTTGTGCTTCCAGTAAAACCTAATAACTGCAGAGTAGACTGAAATCTAGGCCTAGACCAATCAATGTATTGTATTCCTTTGGCCCCCATGAAGGGTTCAAAGATGGGCATGTGACTCAAAAACAACCAATGCTCTCTCTTGCTGTGTATGGCTAAGGAGGGCTATGAGCCCAGGTATTGCTGGCAGCCATCTTCTGACAACCAGGGAGAACAATACCAGGTAAATGGAGTTAACATCAAAGGAAGTAGGCCTGAGAAATATACTCATTTCTCTAGAGAAGTTCTGTTTTTAGCATTCAAACATAAAATGCCAACCAAATATTTTTCAAGCATGACAAGAACTTCGTCTTTGAAGCTACAGAAAACCAAAAAAGTTAACAGGTTTTTTCATGAAAAGATTTTTGGCCAATTACCTAATTCTAGAAGTTTCTTCACACAGTCCACCCTCTGGTAGGTGCAGGCCACGTACAGAGGAGTTCCAAGTTGAGGCACCTCATGGTCAATGTTGACATTATTTGCCAGCAGGATCTCCATGCACTCTCTGTGACCTGGTGGAACACAAGATACCCTCACTCAAGTAAGGGATGTATTAAATATTCACAGAATTATAGGATTGCTTATCTGAAATGGGCTTTAGAAATTACCTAGATCAGCCGGGCACGGTGGCTCATGCCTGTAATCCCAGCACTTTGGGAGGCTGAGGTGGGTGGATCTCAAGGTCAGGAGATCAAGACCATCCTGGCTAACACAGTGAAACCCCATCTCTACTAAAAATACAAAACAGTAGCTGGGCATGGTAGCACACCTGTAGTCCCAGTTGCTCGGGAAGCTGAGGCAGGAGAATTGCTTGAACCTGGGAGGCAGTGGTTGCAGTGAGCCAAGATTGCGACACTGTACTCCAGCCTGGGCAACAGAGCGAGACTCCATCGCAAAAAAAAAAAAAAAAAAAGTAATAATCTAGATCTCTTTTTGTAGTAGAAAAAAATTTTTTGTCTATTTTTGGAAATCTTAGGTAGAAACCCCCAAAATAATACCAATAAAAAGAGGAGCATGCCCATGCTTCCCCTCTCCAACTCCTCTTTGCAGCTCCTGAATTAACTTTAACTAAACTAAGGGTTCCAAGGAGAACAGCTGAAATCACTCTCCAGAATGAGGCTACCATTTACAAATGGAAGTGACAACACCCAGAGGGATAAATGACTAGGCCTGTTATTACTCTGAAAAGCTAGTGCTCAAACCCAAGAGAACTCTGTCCCCTCTCCATTACAAATCTCTCATTCTCTTCTTTATCCATGCATGTGAGATTGGATATATGGCCTGCAACCTTATTTTGGTTAGTCTGGAAAACACCTATGAGAAAGAATAAAGAAGTCTTAAGTATAGAATATATTTAAATACGAGTGGGCGCGGTGGCTCACGCCTGTAATCCCAGCACTTTGGGAGGCCAAGGTGGGTGGATCACGAGGTCAGGAGTTCGAGACCACTCTGACCAACGTGGAGAAACCTCATCTCTACTAAAAATACAAAATTAGCAGGGCGTGGTGGCTCATGCCTGTAATCCCAGCTACTCGGGAGGCTGAGGCAGGAGAATCACTTGAACCCGGGAGGCAGAGATTGTGGTGAGCTAAGATAGCACCATTGCACTCCAGCTTGGGCAACAAGAGTGAAACTTCGTCTCAAAAAAAAAAAATATATATATATATATATGTATATATATATATATTCAAATTCAGTGGCTAACAACAACTATGTAAGCAAGCATTCTCCTTTGAGAGTTTGCCCAAAAAAGAGATAGACATGATTAATTTGCAACCTGTGAATGCTTTGTTCGGGAGAGAGTGCTTCTCAGATATTGATGGGAGTTTGCAAAGAGTTAGTTCTCTTTGAAGATTTAAATGTCTCCCTAAAAAAATCATGTCACTACTAATTAATTTAGCCAAACTTTTCTTTGTAGATAACATAAAAGTTAGCTTCATTTTCAACCTACCTGATTTATCATAAATTCTAAATTAAGTATAACTATGCATCAAAATGTACAAACAGGACTCAGTTGATTCAAACTATTTGTTCACACAATTAAATATTATACCTGCATTACAGCATCAATATGTCAATGTATTGACTCAAACTATGACTCAGCTTGTTCATAGAGGTTTAGAGCTTTAAGAATCCAGAAATAATATCTAGTAAGTTCCTAAAACTACCTGGAAAATACAGGGTATTTAATACATATTTTTGAATAATTCTTGTCTTTTTTAAAAGCAAGAAACAGCCTAGTTTGAGTTAAATTTAAATATTCTCAGAAAGTTTTAAAAATGAATACGGAAAAGTTAAATGGCTAGCACTAATATAAAGTGTATAAAATAATGAATTTGTTAATCATTCTTCTATTCTGTGGATATTTATCCTTAAAATGCTTTACAATACAGAAAAATAGAGAAATACAAATTAAATGTTTATTATGAGCATATATGTTTTATAGGCACACAGATACCAAAAGCTCCATATACAGCTAAGCATCACAGACATATTTAATTCAAACCATTCTTAATACTTATCAATTTTTAAACATTTGTATGAAAATACAAATAATATTAATTTTCACTTCAAAAATTTACTTCAAATCAATATTAAATATTTTAAAAAGACTTTTACAGCTGGGCACTATGGCTCACACCTGTAATCCCAGCACTTTGAGAGGCCAAGGCGGGTGGATCACCTGAGGTCAGGAGTTTGAGACCAGCCTGACCACCATGGTGAAACCCTATCTTTACTAAAAATACAAAAATTAGCTGATGGTGGTGGCAGGCACCTGTAATCCCAGCTACATAGGAGGCTGAGGCAGGAAAATCACTTGAACCTCACAGGAGGCAAAGGTTGCAGTGAGCAGAAATCATGCCACTGCATTGTAGCCTGGGTGATAACACAGACTCTGTCTTTAAAAAAAAAAAAAAGACTTTTATATCATTTCCAAAGTAGTTCATTACTCTACAACTTAAAGGACTTACATGATATTTGGGAAATGACTAACATCAGTTGTTAATTAGTAAATATGTATTAAATACATTTAGAACATAAAAGACATCGATAAATTTAGATTTGGGTCTTTTGAATCATTTAAAGTAATCCACTGGAAAAAAATTGGCAAGTGACATGTTTAACAACCTGAAAGAAATCTTTCACTTTTGCCTTTTGAAATAAAGTATTTCATCCCAATTACACCAGCAAAGATCACTATGTCTAGAGTGTTTTAACTTCATCATTGTATTTCTGATCTCAGTATAAGAGAACTCCCTCACTGGCTATCATCAAAATGTTACTCTTTGGGTTTGACCTTTGACAAACGGCCTTCTCCTTTCAGTGGCATCTTCTCATTCATGTCTCGTCTGTGCATATAGTTTTAAAATTCCTTAAATTTACTATTTTCCTTCACTTTGAAATTAACTGACAACACAGAAGTCTAGAGTCAACTTCAAGATTTTCAAGGCTATACTTTGGAAAGTTGCAGCCTTTTCTTTTCAATAACTATGACTTTCAAGTCATCAGCCCATCTAGACTGTGTAACTTATTATGAGCAGTTACACTTACTATTCCATTAGAGATAGTATCTGCCTTGGCTTTCGGATACTTTCATAACTTATTTTAGGTTACTGGCTGGTATTTTATGGCTTTGGAGGATAAGCTGTTCTTGCCTACCAAGGACAGAGACATAAGCATAGTACAATTCAGGGAAGTCACAGCTACTGCCTTGGCTGTACCAGCTGCCACCAAAACACCAGCAAAGAGCCTCTGGAAAGGCCTGCCAATAGACTATCCCCAGGAAATGGGAAATCTGAGACAGGAAAGCATTCCCAAGTTATAAGAAGAGCTGTTTTGTGCCACACTGGTATTTCCTGAAGATGTAGGCAAATTGAAGCTACTGCTGTGGGATTTCTAAGCCACACATATTCTAATGGTGAGAAAGATCAGGGTCACCCTTGCATGACTAACACTAGACCATTGATTCATACAGATTGGAGTGATTCCATCAATGTTTTACATGCATTGTGTTGACTCATTTACCTCTCCTCACTGCTTCATGGATGGGCGAGGCCAGGTGCACCTCAAACTGGGCCTTGGCTCCGAACTCCAGCAGTACATTGACACATGCAGCACTGCCACTGCAGCAAGCATTAAAGAGGGGTGTGGCTCCATGAACTGTCACTCCGTTGACCTAACAATGGGCAAAGAGAGACCCAGGGGATTTGTTACTTTGTCCTCACCACCTCCAAGTATGTCTTCCTATGTATTTGCCTAGAGAAATTTCCCATGCCGGGGAATAAGTGAGGGAACTCCACATCTTTACAGTATTATGAAACCTCATGAAGTTATTGGGTGGATCGAGTGAGTTGCTACATGTTAAACATTTAAAACATTACGTCAGGGGGTCGCAGCTCCTCATCAGCAGGGGAAAAACAAAAACAAAAAAAACAAAAACAAAAAAAAACATTACGTGTCACCCAGTAAGCATTCAATAAGCGTTGCAACAACGATTATTTCCATTTTCCATTAATATGACTCCCCTCTGAATCATGAACAAACATGGCATGAACCAAAAGCACTGGAGAAATCAGCTAGATGTGGTCCCAACATCCATGCTTACAAAAAAGTGTCCTTGGCAATTCTCCTCTTTCTTGCCACAACTTCCTCTCTGGTCTACTATAATCCACACAAATTACACACACCAGCTGTTACTCCTAGAGATAACATGACCAACCCAAAGGGACCTAGAAAGCAGCCATCAACATGGTGTCTGCAGCCATCTTTGGTACCTTGTAGGGATGTGGGAGGCACATGAGAACCAGCAGGGCTGGGAGGCATCTTTGCATATCAACAACAGACTGGAAAGAACATCGGGAACTACAGGAGTGGTGGGAGTTTCTGATGCCATTGAAATGTAGGACAGTCAAGTTTTTGATATGAAACCATTTTGCTTCAACAACTAAGGATACAAACTTGTGATAATCAGGATTCTTTATGTCCTTGCTTTGGATACAAAAAAGATTTGTCTCCAGAGTTCCAATATAACCCCTGAAATAGTGTCTTGCTCTGCTATCCAGGCTGGAGTGCAGTGTCATGATCAGAGCTCACTGCAGCCTTGAATTCCTAGGCTCAAGCGATCCTCCTGCCTCAGCCTCCTGAGCAGCTGGGGCGACAGGCATACATCACCATGACCCACAGATTTTAAAAAATTATTTGTAGACAGAGTCTGGCTATGTTGCCCAGGCTAGTCTCAAATTCCTGGGTTCAAATGATCCTCCTGCCTAAACCTGCCAAAGTGCAGGGATTACAGATATGAGCCACCACACCCAGCCAAATCCTCATTAAATTGGAAAGTTAAAGATAAGATGCTAAGATGGCAGAGACAGATAAGGTCAGGGGGAAACGTGTATAAATTCATATTGCTAAGGGTTTCTAATCTATTTATATTTTTACTAAAAAATATTTGGTAGGACTAGTTTGATTTGTGTTTTACTAAGTATCATCCTCATCCTCAGTCTAGGAAGTTGTCTTCTTATGTGATTTCCTATAAATTTCTCTCTGAGTTCATGTCAGCGAACATTTATTGAGCATCTACTAGGTGCTAATGTTTTGGAAACAGTCATAAGACAATTGCCTCTCTTTGAGTAGGCTGACTTCTATTAGGAAAGACAAACACAAAGGGAAATCATTTTGATAATATAACAAATAATTTAGATGACTATGGGAGTAGACAAAGGAGAGGATAGACTTGGGAAATACTTAGAAAGTAAAATTAACAGGAGTTTTTCATTAATTAGATAGGGAGATGAAAGAAATAGGATGACTCTCAGGTTTGGAGCTTGTGAAACCAAGAGGATGTTTCACCAGGCCTCTGAAACTAGGAACCCAAGATGAGGAGCAGGACCCGGACGGAACATGATAAGCACAGTTACAGATGCACTGAGTTTGAAGTATTCATGGGACTGCCAGTCATGGGAGATTGGCACTGTCTACTGATGGACCAACTTTCTCTTATTTCTTTTGTCATTCTGATTTAAATGTTAAATGGTGTGATACAGTATTTATTGGCTTTTTCTTTATAAAATTGACAAAGACAAGGAAACATGTCTTATTCTTCTCTTTGTGCCCAACAAAGCCTCCTCTCTGACCTGACATTGTCAGCAGTCTGCCTATAACTCCACTCATCTAGCTTGAAAGGAAATGGCCCTCACAGAGCCTTTCTTAATCATTAACCATGAGCTAAGTGGTAACTTAGACAAGCACTACCTAATGAAAATGCACAACCACTTGGCCAGGCATGGTGGCTCACGCCTGTAATCTCAGTACTTTGGGAGGCCGAGGTGGGTGGATCACCTGAGTTCAGGAGTTTGAAACCAGCCTAGCCAACATGGCAAAACCCCATCTGTGCTAAAAATACAAATTAGCTGGGCACAGTGGCGGGTGCCTGTAATCCTAGCTACTCAGGAGGCTGAGGCAGGAGAATCGCTTGAACCTGGGAGGCAGAGGCTGCAGTGAGCTAAGATTGCACCACTGCACTCCAGCCTGGGCAACAGAGTAAGACTCTGTCTCAAAAAAGAAAAAAGAAAAAAAAATGCATGAGCACAATGGCATCAGAAAAATTAGTTTTCACAAGGAAGACTTTCATATTCAGTTCTTCATGTAGAAACCCAACTTCCATATAAAATTTTAAAAAATGTCATTAAGCACTTAAAAACATTGCAGCTCATAAAATAAATAATGCAGTCAGGCTCAGTGGCTCATGCCTGTGAATTACTATATGTTAAACATACGCCTGTAATCCCAGCACTTTGGGAGGCTGAGGGGGAGTGAATCACAAGGTCAGGAGTTCGAGACCAGCCTGGCCAATATGGTGAAACCCCGTCTCTACTAAAAATACAAAAATTAGCTGGGTGTGGTAGCATGCGCCTGTAGTCCCAGCTACTTGGGAGGCTGAGGCAAGAGAATCGCTTGAACCGGGGAAGCAGAGGTGGCAGTGAGTTGTGTCACTGCACTCCCGCCTGGGTGACAGTGAGACTCCGTCTTAAAATAAAATAAGTAAATAAAGCAAGGACTGAATTAAACAATAAAATTAGAAACAAAGAGCATCTGACAACTAAATACAGAAGATTTTTAGAAGTTGTGATTTTATTATTGTATTCTGATATCTGTATTATATATAGCACCTCAGTCACCCTTTGAAAAATGTTAGGAGATAAATTTAAAATAAGATAAAGTTCAATTCTGTAGATTTCTCCTAATTTATTATTTATTAAAAGCACATTTATTATGATAATTTTGCTCAATTCAAATAGTTGTTCATGTATGGTGTTGAATTAAGAGTGTCTTCTATTGTTCTTTACAATTTTGTTTTTAAGCCTCATACAGTGTTGGTGGGAATGTAAAGTAGTACAACCATTATGGGGAACAGTGTGGAGGTTCCTCAGAAAACTAAAAATAGAGCTGCTATATGATCCAGCAATCTTACTGTTGGGTATATACCCAAAAGAAAGGAAAACAGTAAATCAAAGAGGTATCTGTACTCCCATGTCGGATGCAACACTGTTCACAATTGCCAACACTTGGAAGCAACCCAGGTGTCCATTAACAGATGAATGCATAAAGAAAACAATAAAGATTTCTTAAGGTCAGTAGCACAGTTTTGAAAGGTTCCTGTGAATTGCCATGTCTGAATACTTACACACAGGGGTATAAGCTGAAGAGAGAGGAGTAGCCTGATCGATGGAATATGGACATGGATAGAACCAGCCCAGCCCATACCCAGAGTGGGTAAGCCATCAGGAAGGTAAACTGTCTTTAGACATTAGCAGATGCACCTGGCCAGACAGACCCAAGTGGGCAGAGGCAGTACTCACATGTGCACCATTTTCCAATAAGGCTTTGGCACAGGCCACATGACCTCCAAGGCATGCCTCGTGGAGAGAAGACACCCGGTTAATTGTCACCAGGTTCACATTGACACCCTATAATTTAGAGAGAAGCAAGTTTATTTATTTTTTAGAGACTGAGGTCACACTATGTTGCCCAGGCTGGTCTCAAACTCCTGGCCTCAAGTGATCTTTCTGCCTCAGCCTCCTGAGTAGCTGGGATTTCAAGTGCAAGCCACCAAGCCCAGCAGAAGAGAGTGAAATGCTGCATTTGTGATAGCAATGAAAGCAATGCTGTTGGCCGGGCGCAGTGGCTCACGCCTGTAATCCCAGCACTTTGGGAGGCCAAGGCGGGTGGATCACAAGGTCAAGAGATTGAGACCATCCTGGCCAACATGGTGAAACCCCATCTCTACTAAAAATACAAAAATTAGCTGGGCATGGTGGCGTACACCTGCAGTCCTAACTACTCAGGAGGCTGAGGCAGGAGAATCGCTTGAACCCAGGAGCCACAGGTTGCAGTAAGCTAAGATTGGGCCACTGCACTCCACTCCAGAGCGAGACTCTGTCTCAAAAAAAAAAAAAGCAATGTTGTTTCACATGTTTCTGACATTTTCACAGTCTGTGGGTATAATATTAGCACCATAGAGAGAGAAGTAGAAGTTATGATCAGGGGAGTCTAAACACAGCATATGAGAACCTCACATTCATTTATCCAAAAAATGTTAATTCTGCATTCTGGAGCAGGTAATGTACTAGGACCTGGGTCTTCAAAACTTACGACATGGGTCTGTCTTCTCCCAGAGCCTACTGGGGAGGCAGAAAATGAAAGACAAAAGAGCAAGAATATTGCTATACTGGAAGTATGTCCAAAATTCATTTGGGAGCATAGGATATCCTTGAATCTGGCTTCGGGAGTAAGAAAAACATTGCAAATGGGGTAGTATTTACCTAAGACTTGAAGCATAAAATGCTTCAAGCTGGGAAGACCAAGAAAGAGTATACCATTAGGAGAGAATAGAAACTGCAAATTCAGGAAGCAACAGGAAGTTATTTCCTGTTGCTTCCTGTTGCTTCCTGTGGCAGGGCCACAGTTGGATTTCTGGAACAGGAAGAACCCACAGAAAGAAGAAACAGGAGATGGGAGGAGATGAAGGAGGATAGTAAGCTGGAGCTAGGTCATGAAAGGCCTTGATTTCCAAACAGGGAGTACATGTCTTAGAGGAAATGGAGCGCCTATGAAGTCTGCTAGGCTGCAGAGGGTCTGGAGCTAATAGATTAGCCTTTTAAGAAGCCTACTGGTAGCAGCATGGAGGGTTGAATGCAGGAGTAGGGATTTACGACCAAAGCAAGGAGAGCCAAGGAGATGTCACTATGAGTCTAGGAATAGGCTGGCATGGGCCTGCTGTTGGTGCGAATAGCAGTAGGTATGAGGTACAGATGATGGAGTGCAGACAAGTTCAGGAGGTCAAATTTTATCTGGAACAAAACAATAACTCCCAGGCTTAAGAGTAAGTAGACTGTGCTCCTGGGATTCATGTGTTGTGTAGTAGCAGCACTGCTTCGGCCATGACTCCACTATGTGCAGAGGTCTCTGAAGTCATAGAGTCTGGGCCTAGGGGGCTTCTCCTAATCTTCATTTCCTCACCCAGATATGAGTGTCTCCACCCCATCCTAACACATTCTCCCTCCCCATACTACCATGCGTCCCCTTCCTCGTCCTGGAGTCCATGTGACAGATGGCAAGGTCAGCCTAGCTGCTGGACAACTCTGACTTTATAACCTGATTTTACAACGTGGCTCTTACCATTTCCCTCCCTCTGATGATCACGTTCTATCTGCAAAAGTGTTGACAAAAAGAGTCAAACTCTGTAAAATATTTGAAGAGATTTATTCTGAGCCAAATATAAGTGACCAATGGCCTGTGACAAGCTCTCAGGAGATCTGGAAAACATGTGCCCAAGGTTGTCGGGCACAGCCAAGTTTTATACATTTTAGGGAGACATGAGACATCAATCAAATACTTGCAAGATGTACATTTGTTTGGCCTGGGAAGGTTGGTCAACTCAAAGTGGAGACCTGGGGCTCCAGATTATAGATAGATTCAAAGATTTTCTGATTGGCAATTGATTGAAAGAGTTATTATCAATAGTAATGGATATTTGGGTTATGATAAGGGGTTGTGGAGACCAAAGTTTTATCATGTAGATGAAGCCTCCAGGTAGCAGACTTCAGAGAGAATAGATTGTAAATGTTTCTTATCAGAATTAAGGTCTGTGTTGATGTTAAATTCTGGTCATCTTTTCCTGAATTTCAAAAGGGAGGAGGGTATAATAATGCTTGTTCAACCCTCCTTTCCTGTCATGCCTCAATCAATTTTTCAGGTTAACTTTGGAATGCCCTGGCTGAGAGGAGGGGTACATTCAGATGATTGGGAGGCCTTCAAATTTTATTTTTTATTTATAAAAGGAATTAGGTCCCTGGCCTGTCCTTCCCAGCTGAGTCCTGCTTTTGATCTTCTGCCTTGTAACTTACCCACTGAAAGCTTCCAAAATCCAGTGCCATGACCCTGAACCTCAAACTCCAACTTATATGCCCACCATCTCCTGCCAGATATCTGGCTGCGTCATTGCTGTGGTCAGCAGCTGTGATTTCTCATAGTTGTCTGTCCCTTCATCCTAAGGCCTCTTTTTGACTCCTGAATTCTGTCTATTTTCATGTCCTGAATATGATATCATTACTCTAGATCTGTGCTACGTATTTCAAACTGGGTATCTAATAAGAGTAAGAAAGTCTTTTCCTTTTGAGAAAATAAGAAAAACAGGTTGGTCCACAAGGTGGCAGAAGTGTGCTAGAAAAAAACTGTTATGGTGTAAAACTTCAGAATCCCTGAAATTGTAGAAATGTAATACTGGACAGGCCCGAAAGATCACCTAGAGTAGATCACCTCAATTGTACATAAGAAAATGGGGCAGAATGTTCAAATACTTTTTAAGACTGTATGTCAGTGACAGCCAGCACTGTAACCAAGAGCTCCTGAACCTTGGGTTAATATTTTACTCACATTTACTCACATTGGCTTAATGTTTTACTCACATCAACCACACTATCTAAATGTAAAACCAAGTTTATAAAAGTAGACAAATACATTTTGTACTAGTGTGTAAGGGTAAAGAAGTAGGGGTATACAAGAAAAAGTTGAACTTTTCCATAAAGAATGCCCCTTACACATTTAATGACATTATTGAAGCTAACATGCTTATTAAGTATAGTCAGCACAACGTGGGATCCTGTAACAGAAATAGGAAAACACGAGAGGAAAAACTGGTGAAATCCCAATAGCATGCAGTTTAGTCAGTGGTATTGTATCAATGTTAACTTCTTATTTTTGACTAATGTACCATAGCTATGTAAGATGTCAACATTAAAGGAAGTTGGGTAAAAGGTATAGTATATGTGGAAACTATCCTTTTCAACTCCTTTAAAATTATACAAAAATTAAAAGTCTATTAAAAATATGCCAATAAAAATATTGAGGTGGGAGACTGAGAGAGAAGAGGTGGGTGCAAGACTTTTCACTGTGCATCTTTTTATTTTTATCTATTTATTTATTTATTTATTTGAGACAGAGTTTCACTTTTTCACCCAGGCTGGAGTGCAGTGGTGTGATCTCGGCTCACTGCAACCTCTACACCCTGGATTCAAGCGATTCTCTTGCCTCAGCCTTCCGAGTAGCTGGGATTATAGGCACCCACTACCACACCTGGCTAATTTTTGTATTTTTAGTAGAGACAGGGTTTCACTATGTTGGCCAGGCTTGTATTGAACTCCTGATCTCAGGTGATCCACCCACCTCGGCCTCCCAAAGTGCTGGGATTAAAGCTGTGAGCCACCGCACCCGGCCAGTCCAACTTTTTAGATAATTTTTAGTTTTGAACTATGTGAATATATTACATATTTAAAATAATCAAATCACATCAAATTTAAAGTGCTTAAAAATAAATAAGCAAGTGATAAAATCAGGTACAAAGTTCATTTGATCATTGCTGGCAATGCTGATTTCCTTTTGCCTCTCCTTTTTAAGAAGTAACACAACTCATAAAGGAGAAATCAAAAAACACATAAATGAAAAATACAGAAAGAGAGAGAGAAAGAAAGAAAGAGAAAGAGAGAAGGAAGTAAGGAAGAAAGGAAGGAAGGGAGGAGGGACAGTGTACCCAGCTGTTTAAATTCAAAATGGCATGAAAGCCGGATGATTGCCAAGTTGTGGAAGAAAGATATAATGGCTCACCTCCTCTGTATACATGTAGACTCTAAAACATACAAAGCAAATGGAGCCTGCACACTTTCATTCGTCATTTCACAAATATTTACTAGGCCCCTACTCATTGTTCAAGGTGCTGGGGATGTAGTCATAAATATAAATAAAGTAGCCTTCATAACTAAGACTTCAGTAAATATTCCCTACGGAATCAGATTTACCCATTGTCAACCTATTTTAATGTTTGATCTTGAAATAGTGTATCACTGGGATATGCAGCCTGAAGACAGCACCCAGTAATCCCAGAAACCAGGCATTGGCTCCCTTGTGTAATCCCTTCCCCGAGTGTGGGCTGGACTTATTGACTCAGACCTAATGAATAGAATATGGCAGAAGTGACAGAATGTCACTGCAGAGATGAGGTTATAAAACAACTGTAACTTCCTTCTTAGGTACCTCTTGTGCTCTCTCTGGGGGAAGCCAGCTGCCATCTCATGACATAGCCCTGTGGAGAGGCTCATGTGGCAAGGAATTGAGGTTTCTCAACAACCATGTGAGTGAGTTTGAAAGCAGATCCTGCCTTACTTGAGCCAGTAGATGACTGCAGCCTGGCTGACATGTGGCAGCCTGTGAGAGATCCAAAGCCAGAATCACCTAGCTAACCTGCTCCCTGGCCCACAGAAACCATAAAAATCCAAGTATCTGTTGTTTTCAGCCATTATGTTTTGAGGTCATTTGTTAGGCAGCAATAGCTGACTAACTTAACTTCAGGACTGTTGGTGCTAATGCATGCTGGAAGAGCATGAGGTGAGTTAGTGCAACACTCATTTGAGAGCACTCTCTATCATCCCTCATAGGGAAATTTCCCATGAGGTAAAGGAAGGCCCAGAGGAAAAGGAGGGAACTGGGCAGAAAATGAAGGAGGTCTCCAGGAAAGGAGAGGCAGGAAGAATAAATGGTGATGCATGAGAGGACATACATGCCTAGAATGGCAATGGTGAGACCTGGATAGGGTGTGCCAGACCTCTGCTACAGCCAAAGCTAATAAAGAATGATGCATAATTATAGCATAAGCATGAAGGATCAAGTCTTTGGTTCACTTACTTGTGCAATTAAAGTTTTAAGGGCCAGTAAGCGCCCCTGAGCCGCAGCTTCATGAAGTGGGGATCGATCAGCCCAGCAATCTGAAACACAAATCAAGTTCAAAGTCAAGGACTGGAGACTTCTTCCTGCAACTTGTCCACGCTGCCTACCCACTGTGAGAGGAGGTTTGGGGGAAGAGAAGGGAAGAGGAGGGAAGCAGGTATCATGCATCAGGCTCTCTTGTCAGCCACTTTCAGGGAGACAAGCTACTGAATGTAAAGTCCTTTACAGTTTGGTGGTGTGTGCCAAGAGAAGGAACAGTCAATCTCTCTGGCTTTTGGGGGGCAATTTTAATAAGCAATAGATTTAGTTCACAAATATAGTGCCCAGTGCTTGAATCTGATAGCTCTCAATAAGGCAAAATGAAGGGCAAAGAAGGTCAATGGGCTTCTACATTTTTATCCTTCCCCTGCCTTTCACCCTCACCCACACCCTAAAGACTCAACAGCCTATGCACTATGAAGAAGACTCTAAGGCAGGGGTATCCAATATTTTGGTTTCCCTGGGCCACATTGGAAGAAGAATTGTCTTGGGCCACATGTAAAATATACTAACACTAACGATATGTGATGAGCCAAAAAAAAAAAAAATCACAAAAAAAACTCATAATGTTTTATGAAAATTTACAAATTTGTGTTGGGCCACATTCACAGCTGTCCTAGGCCATGAGTTGGACAAGCTTCCTCTAAGGGATCAGGGAAAATGTTTTTTTCCCCATATTCCCTAGGTAATTTTATCTGCTTCATTTGATAATGAAGACATACCTATTATAATGCAGAATATCATTTTTTCAGACGATTTAATTTTCCAAAAGTTTTTCCCTAAAAGCTCTGTTGTGGGCAGCTTAGTGTGATGACTGAGCATGGGCCAGTGGAGCCAGACTGCTAGGGTTCAAGTCCTACCTTGATCACTTTCTCTGCCCAATTCAGCAAATTGCCAAAATTAGTTGAAACCCAGTTTCCTTACTGGTAAAATGGAAACATAGTAGTCTGGTATTTGTCAAGTGGTTTGCTCTCTAAGTAGGCCAATCAAATACAACCACGATGTTAGGTGCTCCAGACATTTTATGATTAATATAAGTAAGCACAATAGAGTAGTGCCCTAAGGAACAGTCTTAGAGCTGCCTTCCAGACATATTTTAATTATAATTGCCTGTCTGCAAACAAGACTAACTAGTTTAAATGAGCATTTGAGAAGTAACCCCCACCATTAAACCTGCCAAAGGGTAATCAATTATTTTGGAAGAAAACCTACTCCAGTTTGCAAAATTTGGGAGTTTTTCACATTATATTTGTGCTTTTCATGCACTGAATAGAATGTAATATAATTTGGATTTAACACGAAGGCTCCTCTTAACATCTTGTAGGTGATCCTACTGCTATTAAGAACTCAGGTTTCCATACCTATATTGGTGAAACAAAAATTCCAGCCAAAATGGAATTGTGTGAATTTGAAATAACTGAAGGCCTTACGGAAAGAAAAAATTTTTTCCAGTGGATGAGAATCAGGCTTAGAAACATTTCAATAAGCCCTCTTCCTACGTTGAAACTCAATGTATGAACTTCTCTAACCCTTTGGGTTCTGAAAATGAGGAAAACTTGAATGTACTTTACAGGGTTGGATTGATATTGGAGCAACTGGTATGAAAATGTGATTTTCAATATATCTAGATATAAAAGTAAACTTAAATGTAAAACATAGATGTGTGTATATACATAGTTTTTTAGCATTGTGCACTGAGAAAACCTGAACCAGAGCTCCTTAGAGAAATGTCGATCCCAGGTCTGGGCCAGGAAAAATATAATATGGGCCTTAAACATCTTGCAAGAAAGTAAGAAAGTGCTAAAAAAAAAAAAAAAAAAAAAAAAAAAAAAAAAAAAAGTAAAAGTAAAAAAAAAAAATTTGGTGGCTTTATTGGGATACCAATTAAATGGGTTGGAAAGATATTGTTGCAAAGTGGAAAAAGGAAAAAAT
>CAUYLG010076947.1:0-10492 GCA_963573385.1 Cacajao melanocephalus
AAATATTGGTTGGCTGCTTGTTTGTTATTTTCATCCCTTATTCCTTCCTGTCTCCATTGTTAAGCACAATTCTTGGCATAAAAGAGGTTTTTAATACCCATTTTTAGACTGCATTCTAGCCTGGGCAATAGAACAAGAATCCTGTTATCTCTCCCTCTTTCTCTTCCTCTTTCTTTCTCTCTTACATTATTTTATTTTTCTTTCTTTCACTCTTTCTTTCTTTCTTTCTTCTTTTCTCTCTCTTTCTTTCTTTCAAAAAAAAAAAAAAAGCCTAAATAAGACTAAGAGGAGCCACTACACTAGGGAAGAATGTTAAAAATTTGTATGCTGTCAAAAATATATTTATGATAGTATATGTAACTTTTTCTGTGACTTGGATTTTCTGTCATTAAGGGACTATGCAGTGCTTTTTCTGATGTGCCTTGAAATGCAAACTCTTCTGTTAACACTTGTCTGTAACTTTTCTGTAACAGTTCTTTAACTGCTTAATCCTCGGTACTGGCATGGAAGTTCCATGAATGCAAACACTTGTCGTTTCCTGGCCATATCCCTGGCACCTGTACCTGGCACACAGTGGAGACAATGATTATTTGCTAAATGCTCTGACTCTTACATTCTACATCATGACATGCCTTTTTATGGGACCCTATGGCTTCCTCAACATTTTTACTTAGGTTATCTCATTGGACCAACTTGGTGAGAAAGGCAGGACAGATATATCATCCTGTGAAGAAAATTGCAGTTCAAATGAGCTACAACAAGACTAAGATAGGAGAATGTCAAAGTCATAATAGTCCATTGGTGTTTTTATATCAGTCATCATTCAATAAATGCTTATTACTGTTGTAGGCCAGTCACTGTGCTAAATATTGTAACCGAATTACCTTATCAAACTCTTCTAACAATCTCATGTTATAGTACTATTATTATTATTCTCATTTATGGATAAACTGAGCCACAATGAAGTTAGCCGCACAGCTAGTAAAAGCCAGGGCTGGGACGTTGGCTCAGGCAGTGTGAGTTCACAGCCAAAGCTCTCAGTGTTGCCTAACTACTGCTGTACATTTTTAGGGTGTTCTTTTAAAAAAAAATCTAGCAGTGTGCCTATATGAGCCAAATAACTACCATGGTGACTTCTTACTGACGTCATTAAATTATTTGTTGTTATTATTATAATAGATACTTGTTTGAATACTTCTATATGTTAATAAGCCAGAAATGATTGTTATAGGTATGAGTAAAGAGACAATGCAAGAGGGAAAAGGAGAGAGAGATGTAAAACAAGGCAGTCAGGTTGCCAAGATTATGAGAGAGGCGGATCAATTGGCATCCTTCTGGTATGGAATAAGGCACCTCCCAGGTAATGGAGAATGAGTCTGAAAATGATTTATTCAAAGCAGCTGGATATTTGTGAGGTCAGGCCCTACCTACTGTCTTGTAAAAAGGTCTACAGTTGGAGAAAAGACTGCCTAGTGTCAACCAAATGATATGATCATGATACGGGAAAACCTCATTAGAACTCAGCAGTATGGCTTTTTAATGAATGTTCTAAATTGCTTATAATAGTACAAGGGTTTCAAAGTTCTGGGGTGAAAACACCGTCTCCAGCATAAGCTCCCCTCAACTACTTGAGAAGGAATGCACCTCACCTTGAGTTGACTCAAGTACCTCAGCCCCTGATAACACATTAAAAGAGCCTTTGCCTCGAAGAAAACAGAAGCCTAAAGATAGTTTCACTACCAGTAAGCTACAGTCGGGGAGCGTATGAGGATTACTTGTGCAGGGTGAATACTCTAAAATTGTTCTAAATGGAGTCTGACATACATAGCAAAATGAAAAGGGAAAGGGAGAGAAGAATCATTAACATTACTTACAACCTATGAAAACCAACAGCTAAATTCCATGATGGCAAAATAGACTAACGGACCTTAGATCTCCTCCACGTTTGCTGATATTTGCTGGTGTGGCCTGGGCAAGACATCACCTCTAAATCATTATTCTCATGTTGGTTATGTTCTACAGGTCAAATATCTAATTATACCTAAGATAAATAGGTAAATTTATCCAATACTGTTTCTATTTTTCAAATACATGAATTGAACTATGTATCTGATGTATAACGCATGCTACTTTAACATTTTTATGTCATTTTGGTACTTCTGAAAGTTATTCGCATATGCACTTCAAGTCATTTTTCCTTAATCAAATTTTCTCTTTTATAGAGCAAATTGGTCAGGAGATGTTGGAAAACCTTAGTCATGACAGAGAAAAGATACAGCGAGCACGTGAAAGAGTAAGTACAAGTGATACAGTTTTTTCACATATTCAGTAAATGAAGACATAAATGAAAGGCACTGGGACATAAACAATAGCAATTGGGTAGATGTGTGTATCTAAGGTGAAAGAGGGTGTAAGATCTGTGCAAAGGAAAAGAAAGAGGCTGAGATGGAGGAAATAGCAGCTCACTCTATGTCTCCATCCTAGAATGCTCCCAGGGGTGTGTTTTATTTGCTTCTTATAGAGGAGATGGTCACTGAGGGAGATTTTGGAGTACGTCAGTCCTTTAGAGTGAAAACTGTAAAATTATTGGTGGTCTTCTTTCCGCAATTCATTTTTGTTAATGTTTTTAGGACTTTGCGCATTCATAAGTTGGAGATGAATTACCAAATGTATATGAAACTTTTTCAGCCTGTGCTTTGCTTTTATGTCTAGTTCTAGTACCCAGCTTAAAGCTTCCAGGATCACCTCTCACATGTCATTCTCCAAATCTAAGAATTTTCCAAGTTTGTTTAGCTGTCAGAAATGTATTTATTTTTGTATATTTGAACATTTTTATTGTTTGGATTTTCTATCATGAAATAAATTGTTGCTTGCCGTGCACTTTAGGAATAATCCAATTGCATGAACTTTTTGTTTTATTTTAACATTGCTGTTCTCCTTGTAGCTTCGGGAAACAGATGCTAATTTGGGAAAAAGCTCCAGGATTCTGACGGGGATGTTGCGAAGGTAAGAGCAAGGTAGGGACCTATCTTTCTCTCTGTATCTTTTTAAAAATACTATGTTTTCATTCAGTTGCAATGGGGCATATTACAGGCTTTTGAGCTTCTGCTCTTAGTACCCTATGTCAGGACCCTTTTGAAATAACAGAGCACTGATATTAACTCTTGTTTGGATAGGGACACATATTAACACAGATTAGAGAGAAGGCTTGAGCTAGGGGGGTAACCTCAAGCTATGGAAAAAAATTAGGGTTAGACATGAAGTATTTTTTCATAGCCTGAGGAAGGCCCCATGGCAGGAGCAGGCTGATTTTATTTTCTGTTACGATGGCCTTCTTCTCATGGAGGGAATGCAGACCTGCCATTTTCAGGAGCACACTTGCTATTAGCTTTGCTCTCTGTTGCCTTGTTTTCATTTCTTTAAGTGACGCTGTTTGGGGAAACATTTCTGTTTTATGTATGCACTTAAAGATAATTTATAAAGCATCAAGATTATCTGAATAATATGAATTCATATGTGTTAGCGAGCAAACGTTCATGTTTTATATGTGTAACTCAACTTTGACAGAAAATATACTAAATAGGATGAGGAAATAGATGAATGAATGTAGGTGATGTTCTTATAAGTACATTCAGCCTGAAATTATTTCACATTCAGAATCTACCAAATAAGAATATCATCCGGCATGATTGTCAGTTTGGAACTGTGGCTAGAAAAGTGAACCAACCAGAAACATTGAAAATGGCCTCTGGAATGACTTAATTAGAATTTTAAAGAAGGAGATCTTTACAGTTGATACTGTAGAGACGACCATCTAAAAATAACTGAAGTCTTCTCTGATCATGTATCCACGTACAATAATTTGCTAAAAGTATATTTACTGTGTTACAGATTTATTGCATAAGAACCAATCAAATGTCTAGTAGTTTGGTCTTCAAGGCTGATAAGATTTTTCTAAGCAGCCTGACCAGTAGCAAGCCTAAAGTTCTTGGGACATATCCAGCCAAGGCTGGCATAATGTGACATTCCCCCTCCTTTTCTTGAACCTCCCCCTCACCTCAACTCAGAATCATAAGCCACCAAATTCTCTGATTAAGAGTAACACGTAAATGGCCTAAGAAAAACTCAGAATTCACAGAGAAGGAAAGTGGCGATTGAAAGGAATGCTTCAGTGCCTATAGACAATAAAAAGAAAGGAAGGGGAGGGGAAAACCTCTGTTGCTTCCCTGGGAGGGCTCCTGCGTCGTGAGCTGTAACGAATATTCTGCATATGTCTCCATTTTGTCAAATCTTATTAAAGAGTTCTCCTGCTTTATGTCAATTGAGCTGTCTAGAAATCATTCATCATTTTTAGTGTAAAAAACATTCGTGTGGTTATTTAAATAATATCATATTAATGTTAAAGTTCAGCTGTCATTTAATGGTATGGTTTAATCAGATGTAGCATTTAGGAAAAATAGTTTATGCGGGATCTATGTGGCTTTCAGGTTGGCAGATTCAAATAAGGATTTATGGGTTTCGAAACCAATGTATTTCTGTACATGTTTCTGCTTGATGTACCTCACCCTTTAGTGCAGGACACTGCAGACAGTTATTTCAACAAATAAAGCATCTCCTCATATTGTGTTTGAATAAATTTGCAAGTCATTTAGAGAGGGTGAAGCACAAACAACTTCTGCAACCTTTGACTGGGCTTTCTGTAGGGAAATCATAATAACGTGGTTGTTTCAGAAGCCTACAGAAGAAAATTACTCTGGTGAAATCTACATGGGGTTCTCTTTGTAGACAAACTCAGTCAATCACTGACACATCTTCTTTTGGGATGTGTCTAGAGTCTAAACAGAAATAAAAATTCCCAGATGGACATCACCTTGCTACATCTGAACCAAGGGTACTCTTAAGTCCACCTGTTCCTATGCATGGTAATATTTTTCTCTCGGCACAGCCAGGATCTTGGTATCTGCCAGGATATTCAGGTATTTTCAACCAATGCCATAACCTGATAGGGTCTCTGGGGACCAAATGCAGCGGTGGTTTTGTTTTACTTTCTAATTACCATCCCATATGATATACCATGTATTTTGGACTTGGGAATAGGCACAAACATTTTACCAACCTCTCTGCTTCATTGTTTTGGTAATCTCATAGGAAAGCTCTCTCTAGAGAAGTAGGAGCAGGGTTTATGTCCCAAAGCCTTGTATTGAATGCTCTGATTTTGCTCTCCCTGTTATATCCCTCTCATTCATATGGCTTTCACTTCCAGCCCTGGTGAGCTTTTATTTCAGAAAGAAAAGCCACATTCTCTCACTCTTCCTCTTACCAAAACTACATAGCTGTGTTGTGTTTCAACAAGTGCTTCTGATTTAAGAAATGTTATTATATTGAATCATGCGCTCATCTTCACAAATGTATAAAAGAAGTGAATGTCCTCTTTGTGCAGTGTGAGCATTTACCTGCATATAACATAAGCTTAATTATTTTCATATGATAAATTCTGTGTGTCTAAAAAATAGTTAAATATTCTGTAGTATACCAAACCAAGGAATTGCTTTATTTAAAAGAAAGATTGCAGGTTATTTTTAAAATGTTTTAAACCTTGATTGTTCTTAAATTTGTAAAGTGAACAGAAATGGCTTGGCATGGCTCCTCATTTGAGTCATTTTGCATATGGTCTGTTGTGAAGACAGGTGAAAACTGTGTTCCATTGGTACCATGATCTGTGCATATGTCCACTTGATTATCTGTAAAACTCACCAAAAGCAGATGGGGAAATTGAAATTAGTAAGCAACAAAAAAGTTTATAAAATCCAGCAGCCACTAAATAATCATCTACCACTCATGTTTTTTAATCTTTTATTAATTCAAATAAGGTAAACATCTATTTCTTTCCTTCTTTCCTTTCTTCTTTTCTTTCTTCTGCTTACACATTTCCTTAGTAAATATTTAATGTATGTATGCCAGGGCTGGGGATCCTGAAATGAAACCAATTTTATCCTCACTACTTCAGTGTAGTGGAGAACGTATGCATAAAAATGTACTATGGAAATTCACAAAATGAACAGATTCTCAAGGCAGCTGTTGAAGATTCTGCAGCTCCAGTTAGTCCTTGCTGGTCATTAAAAGGGAAACCAGGAAAGCAAATAACTAATAAAAATATGAGTTAAATCGCTATAAAGCCAATGTGTTTGGAGAAAAGTAGGGAAATAGAAAATGGTTTATGGCATCATGACAGATTTTGAAAAGAACTAAGTTATGCCCAAAAAATTGACATATAAAATGTAGTTTAGTGAAAAAGCAACTGATTCAACCAAAAAGAAATTGCTCTTCATGTAAGCATACCATACTACCAAAAGAAAGAAAACAAAGGAGAAGATTGATTCATTCAGAATTATAATAGTAAAACTCGACATCAGAATGCAGCTATGGCTGATTTCCTGGAAAGTAATTTTTCTTCTATCCTGACATAAGATGGAGAGCTGTCTAGGGACAAACTGTTCATTCCCTAACTCTGTAGACAGAGTTTAAATAAAGAGGAATTCAGATAATAATGAAAATGGTCATGAAACAAATGACCATTGGTGTTGTAACTGGGTCCAAGAAATGGATTTTTTCATTGACTTTCACAAAATTTGATGATAATAATTGGCTGTCTTGAAGTGTCACAGTATCACTGGGAGGTTTAAATGTTTCTCTTCATAGGTATGTATTTATTTGTGTGTTTATGTGTGTATTTTTTCTATACCTTTGAGCAGAAAGTCTTATTCATTCAAACTGTTGGCAATCAGTAAAAATGAAATTTAAGATTTTCAAGATTCTGAGTCAGAATAAAAAGAAATCATGATTCTATTTCCTTTTACCTCTGAAGAGTTAATGATTGATCACTAATTGTTTATTTGTTTCTAAAAGTATATGAACAATGCCTCAGGAATGTAACAAAGTTATGGTTTAAGGGCTCCACTGACAAAAATTTACAGGACATGTTACAACTGCATCTTGGCTCCTCCACTGCGTTGTATATGCTGGCAAAGGGCTTATATAAAAAATGGCATAGGCCAGGTGTGGCGGCTCACTCCCATAATCCCAGCACTTTGGGAGGCCAAGGCAGGCAGATCACTTGATTCCAGGAGTTCAAAACCAGCTTGGCCAACATGGTTAAGCCTCATCTCTACTAAAAAATAGAAAGAAAAAAAAATAGCCAATTGCAATAGCTAGTAATCCCAGCTACTTGGGAGGCTGAGGCATGAGAATCACTTTAGCTTGGGAGGCAACAGCTTGCAGTGAGCCAAGATCGTAGCACTGCACTCCAGCCTGGGTGACAGAGTGAGACTCCATCTCAAAAAAATAAAAAGGAAAAGAAAAAAAAGAAATGACATAGATGATTGTTTAACACATATTCACTTCGACAATCTCAAATCAAATAATTTCCTCTCTCCCCCACACTACCTATATTTGCCCCCAACTATTTACACACACACACACACACACACACACACACACACACACACTCAGATTGTTTTCTTCAGAAAGTGAATTTTGTTTGTCCTTCCAGTAAGAGTATGGTTAACTTCTTTATTTATGGAGCTGCTGAGAGGTCTTTTGTAACTAATCTGTAATATAAACAGAGCAGACAGCATTAAATGCAGTTGACCTAGCTGGCATCATTCATACAATATTATTTAATACACATATTTTTGTTAGAGTTACTTTTGAGTCAGCCTGGGGAGTCATTGCCACCTATCATTGCTATCATATTTTACATTTTAAACAAAGTCTTACTTTGGTAGAATGACAGGTAAAACATCTGGAAAGCTTAAATGCACTGTCAGAATGATTCCTAAGAGTAAGTATACTAGGAATGCCAGTGCAAGATCTTTAAGTTATAGAAATATAATTTTTAAAATAAAAAAGGTTTAATCTTACATATGCCATGGCTAGATGTTTAAGCTTCTTTTAAAAACTCATTCTTTTTTCTCCTTCATTTTACCCAGGAAACATTCTGTTATATTCTAATCGTTCTTATTACAATATCTGAAAAGTCAACAGTAGAGAGCTTTCAAGACTTGTGAGAAAAATGTCCTTGAAAATTTGCTGTCAATTTTTACACACTGAAGAAAGTATCTTCTCTCATAGTACTCTGCATTTATATTTTTACTTCTCTGTCTCTATCACTTTTTCTTTTCTCTGTTTCTCTTATTCCTCTTTCTCAGCACATTTTACTTACTGGTTATGAACTTGGGCCCTGACCTGAAATTAGTGTAGCAAAATCTCAACATCTAAGCTATTCTTCAGCTTTTAATCAAGTGCTTATTCTTTCAGAATAAAGTGAGTGAATTTGCCATAGATTCTTTGGACTAAACAGATTTAGGATCTGAACTAGAATAATGCTACAAAGAGAATTGAAAAAAAAAAAACTCTTGGTTTCTTTTTCTGTGCATAAATTTATTTCTGTACACTTGACTCATTGCCTTTGTCCTATGACCTCTTCAGGGCCAACATGGGTAATGTTTTTACCATGCCAAAGAACAGCTTTGGATGTGCTTGTATGTTTCTCTTTAGTAGCATGCTTGTGCCTTTAAACACAGAATTTTGCTCTAGTGTCAGACATTTGAATGCAGCACCTTATCTGTCAATGATCATTCTTACCAGCTGCACTCATTGAGCCCTAAGTGTATATGTGACCCTAAATCATATATTACACATATTATCTGATTTTATTCTTAACAGTTCTGTGAAGGAGGCAACAGTATCCCGATTTTACAGGTGAGGCGAACTGTGCTTAGTGAAGTTAACGATCCAGATTCACATATTGTAGAAAGGAACAAAATTAGGATGTGAACTTAAGTTTGTTCTTTTGACACACTACACAAGATTCCCAAAGGCCAGTTTATGAATCAGAACCAGTTTTCACAGACTGGTGGTAAAATGAGAAGAGTAAGAACAAACAGTTGAGTTTTTGTTATGCCAACTCTTACTGTCAGACGCCATTATAATTCCATTTCTTCTGTGAAATAATTGGTGGCAGTAAATAATTTCCTTAAACTAGTTCATTGTTATAGTAAATAGAAAAAGAAATACTTAGAAATATTAAACATTGGCAGTCATATGTCAGTCCTCCCACTGTCCCATGTCCGTCTCTCATTTCACTGACCAGGAAATTCAAAATCCATACTATACTATGCCCATTAATAACCAAAAAAATTGCTACTTATGCACTCTCTGATAGGTAGATAGCAGCCACAGTCCTAGATATTTATGATACATTATTGTCTTTCACTTTCATGATAACTCTATAAGACAGATAGTTTTACTCCCATTTTAAGAAATAAGGGAACTGTGAGTAAATATCATCAGGGTCTACATAAGTTGTCTGCCTCCAGGGCCTGGTTTTTCTACTGCACAAACTATTTATCCTTCCATGGAGACTCAGTTTCCTCACAGATGGTCAGACCGCCCTTCTGGGTGTGCAGACAGTTGTTCCTGAAAGCAATAAACAAACCCTACCAGATTCCACTATTAAGGATGGACTGAAGGTGCTCAATTGCAGCTACTGGGTGCCATAGAAGTCCCAAGTGAGTGTGTTCTTAAGGAGACCTTTAGGACTGTTGTATTGCTAAGCATAGACTGTGTGGCATTAACCAGAACCAAGAAAAATTAACACTGTGTAGTAGAAGAGTCTATAATCTCCCTTACCTGTGGCATTTGACAAGTGTCATTGTTAGGAAATTTTATTTCTATATCTAACTATTTATCATCTGGAGTCTTATTCTTACTGGACCAAACAGTCCTGGTCTTGTTTAATTATTCATGTGAAATTTCTACGTATGTGTCCAGAGGCACATGTCCCAGTAGATAAGGGGTAGTAGGCTCTGGGGCCGCACTGGCTCTGCCACTTTTTAGCTATTAACCATTAGCAAGAATCTCGCCTCTCTGTACCTCAGTTTCCTCACCTGCAAAATAGGGATAACAATAGTCTTTACTATGGAAATTTGTGTAAAGGCATAGATGCATGTAAAGTACACACAACGATGCCTGGCATATAACAAGGTGTCAGAAACATTGAAATATTGGTTATTATCATTATTGTCATTGGTTTAAAAAAATACAGCCTGAGAGCAAAGACTAAAATCAAAATGTTAATTAAGAGTTCTTTTGATCCAAGATGGCCGATTAGGAACAGCTCAGGATTGCACCTCCCAGTGAAAGCGCAGAGGGTGAGTGGACGCCGCATTTCCAGACGGATTTTTATTGCCCACAGACTAGGAGATTCCCAGGCAGAGGAGCCCTAAGGGTCGCCAGCGCGGCTCTTTTGGCCGGCGCGGCAGTTTTGCCGGCGCCCCGGCGTGGCAGCTCTCCGTACAAAATACACTAGTCTGGGTCTCCCTTCTCGCTGGCAAGCAGAGCTTCGGGAAGGCAGAATCGCCCATTCATCCAATTAAAAAGGGGTCTGAAACAGGGAGCCAGGCCAGGAGATTCCCGGGCAAAAAAGCGCCAC